>CAWUFW010003485.1:600000-845000 GCA_963921515.1 Calotriton arnoldi | reverse complement strand
TGTTGGCATCAGACAACCTATGAGTGCAGGGGTGGAGGGGTGCAGGGGTGGGGGGAGGGTGGCGGCAGAGAAGGTTGAGGGTAGGTAAAAAAACAATAGGAGACATGTGGGAGGTTAGGGGTTAGTCCGCAAGGGGCACGCAAACATGTGAGGCGGCAGGCTATTGCTCAGGAGGGGGCTAGGTACATTTCAAAGGCAGGCAGCAGAGGCATTTAACACCTCTGCTGCTGGCCTGTTGCTTACCCTCTCTTTACTGGCTCAGTGGCAGCACAGAGCCAGTAAAGAAAGGGTGAACTGCAGATTTTTAAAAAAACATATTCTGGGGGCACTTTTGTAAAAATCACGGCATTTTTACAAAAGTGCTGATTTCTCGATTTTTTTGCAAATAGCGAAAACATGGGGGGTCTGAATAAGAGATGGACAGCAGTTCCCCAGTAAGCAGAGTCTAAAAACCAACGATACAATTCAGCACAAAAATGGGGTGAACACTAAAAAATGGGCATGGTCTTACGTAGGATTACTGGTGAAAAGCTGTGATGGGGTCCCCTGGCATGATTTGGCGACTAAAGTATTAAGGCATTACCAACTTTTAATGTTTAAAATAATTCTTGCTAGTCACTCACAGCCCTGTCAAACTTGAGTAGCTAAACAGAAATGGGTTTAGAGCAGAGACAAATTTTGAAATTATTGGAGTTTTTGAATGGGGTGCTTTACTTGTTCATAAGTTGAGAAAACTGAAGCAAAGTTCCTTGGCAATGCACTGGGCGAGGTAACAACCTTCTAAAAAGCGCAGACTCAGCAGGTACAACAAATAGAGAGTAATGTAAGGATAAGGATTTTTTTCCCAAATTGCCTAGGGAATCATCTCTCCTCTAATGGTTTTAGAAAAATGTTGAATCAGGCACTGAAGACAGATGAGCAAAAACACAGGCAGATCTCAACTTAGTATTACACTTTAAAGAACACCAGCCTGTATACTAAGAAATATTTCTTTGAAGTGTGGGAATAGAGAGTTGTGTGCACTACTTACAAAATCACTCTTAGCAAGGATAAATTTGAGATGGGCGCGTGCATGTGAAAGAATGGAAGAAGAATGATATCTTATAATGATTGAGCGTCTATTGAAACAACAAACCATCCTACCTTTTGTTCTGTACAGGACTAACCAGGAAGACACCTGCTCAAAACAATCCTCACTGGCATGTGTATTAGAAATGGGATAGCAGTAATGTATATCTTGATTAGAGACACTAGAACAATCTTTGCAGTAGTACCTCAGATGTGAAACCTGCATTCGTCTTGAGCCGCAAAATGATTATAAAGTAAATACAGTGGATTTTGTATCTGAATTTATTTGGACTTGGATAATAATAAATTCTGTTGCTATCCATGATAATTTGACAGGTTATGAATATCTTCTAAACAAATAACAATAACAAAATGGCCTGATAGGAGAATCTTGACACAAATTACAAAGACTCACACTGCTGTTGTTAATTTGCCTAAAGTCGAGGTGACAGCCTGGAGATCCACTTTGGGTATATGCCTAGACTGTGGCACTACTCCAGACTATCTTATTTAAGATTAGGCGATTGCCCTAAAGAAGTATGGCTGTAATCAAAGAATAGCCAGACACCCCCAAAGCATGGAAAGCAACCCTCCCAATTTTCAAACATTATATTTGTATTTTCTCAGATTCACTTTGATAACTACAGTGTAGCACTTCCGTTTTCCCCATTCTTCGGGGGAAGAGCACACCGCCCAACAGGTCATATCAGGATCTTCGGTTTGGCACGCTCCGCCAAGGGCATTAGAAAAGAAATAAGAATTTGCAGACCTGCATTAAGGGTAGATTAGATGAGCATCGGTCATTCTCGGTGGAAAATATTTTAATGGTGCAAGCCTGTGATATGACCGACGCTCCCTTGAGTTGTGGTACATGAAGACTCAGTCAATGTATTAAAGTCAGTTTGGGCGGGTTTGGCATTGCTGGGTCAGCAAAATATTTTAGTTTGCAACATTGCATGATGCTTATAACTGGCACTTTTTAGGTCGAGCCTCGAGTAGCGCGCAAGCGCTGCCCTGGCGAGACTTTATGTAAGGGGGTTTCAGAAGCTGACCACACGCTCGTGCGTCGTGGCCTTTTTCGGGCGGTTACGCGCAAGCAAAAGGCCATGGTGCACGAGCGTGTGGTCAGCTCAGCAGGCTGCCGCGCTCGCCCCCGCTCCTCTCTAACGCTGCCGACGTCTCTGCTGTCCAGCGCTTCACTTGTTTAATTAGCGCGTTCACCGCGCTCACTCGCCCCCGCTTCTCTCTCGCGCATTGCCACTGCCAGTGGCTGACTATCACGTGCTCTGTCCCGGGTAGCCATTGTTTAACACATACTGCTGACTAAAGCTTGAATGTCGGCAGGAACCAGTGCGCGTCTTTACACTGCTCCCACATACACGCCTCTCAGCTTCGGCCGCGCTTGTTTTTGTTTAGGCACTCTGTAAGTGTTTATTTACTTAATTGCACGAGCGCGGTCCGCCAGGGCCGAGCTTGTTTTAAAGGTGACCCAATCGTGGCTGCGGGTGTGTGAAGCACAATCTTGCGTACTTGTGTCTTCACACTTATAGCGCCTCGGCAGCCGTGAAGTGGCCGAGAGATGCTTGAAGTAAAGCTTTAGTGTGTGTTCCTCGTGGGCCCCAGGGGGCACGCTTGCTGGCGCTGGTCGATAAATAATGCATTTGCCGCCACTTGTCTTATTATCTTTCACTTTCGTGAAAGTTTGCAGCCTCGTTTCTTTGCAGCCAGTGAGTCCTGTCGTCCATCCGCGCAGCCATCAAGAGAAGTAAGTCTTTTCACTTTACTCCTATCTATCTGTGGTTTAATGCCGAGCATTTATCAGCAATACAGCACCACTCGCACCGTTCATTCAGGGCATTTTTTTTGTTTAGGAAGAGGCATTGGCGTCTCTATTTTCTGCATCACGGGCTCTTGGTCAACACTGCCACATGCCAGCCAGACACCCATAATGCACGGAGCTGGAGATTCAACGTGCGAGCCTTCCTGCAGCGCCTAGATTTCACAGGCACGGTGGTGCAGCGTTTGGCGCTGCCAAAAAGCAGTGCGCGACTGGTATCCGTTTACTAGTATGGACTTCTTCAGGGCAGTCAGGAGCAAGTGCTTTAGATTTTTTACTGCACATCACCGCTAAACAATAAAGGAGGCGCCATTAAATCTGCTGGTCGGTCCCTTGGTGCAAGTCACTGGCTCAAAGCCCAACGAGGCTCCTCAGCCTTTCATCCTTCAGAGGTCGATAAGAGGAGTACCAAGCAGCTGGGTATAAAATGCACACCATCAACTCTTAGTTTTTTATAGTCAGACCTGCAGGACTCAGTCGTTTGCATATCAGCTGGTGCTTTGGGATTTAAAGTCCTCTGTTAGGAAAATACAGTTTTTATTACTTATTTTCTTTGTGACAGCTGAGCATCAACTTATAGCGCCATGTTTTTTTAGAATCTTTTTCAGACTACAAAGCCCCTACGGTTCTGCAACCAGGAACACACTGTTAGAAATGGGGGTCTCTAGTTGGCAATGGCTGGCCACTGTCCAAGTAGGGACCCTTCTTCCTAAGTCAGAGTGAGAGGGCTACCCTCTTTAATACCCCTGCTCAACCCTGTGGTAACGTAGCACGAGCAGGTAGGCTTATCTCAGAGGCAGGGTGTGAAGCATTTATGATCATACACAGTAACACAGTGAGGAACACTACAAAGGGACACCACACAAGTAGTTATTATAAAAAATAAGTATCTTTATATAAAGGCAGATTTATCACAAGACCAATAACTGTAAAAGCCACAATACTGTCAAAAATAGGATAGCTGTTGAAGGGCAGTCAAAAATAGTTCAAAGGTTGCAAAAATAAGGTTCAAGTTCAAAGCAGGGGTCTCTGCGACCCTTTCTTTCACAAAGTACCTGGGTTTAGTTGCAAAACCAACAAAGTGTCGCAAAGAAGCTGTAGCGATGATTCTCGGCACGCGAGGCCGGCGATGCGTTGAAATCCTTGCCGCAAGGGAGGATGATGCGCCGATCTGCGGGATGCGTGCGGAGACGATGCGACAAACTTCTGCACGCTGGACCACCGATGCGATGACTTTCTTGCCGCGTGGGAGAAGTCGATGCGGTGATCCTGTTGCGCTGTGCGATCGTGTTGCGATGCGAAGACAAGACGCTCCGCGAGGGAGCGACGAAATTCGGTGTGATGCGATCAAAGTGGCGAACGCACGGCGTCCGCACTGCGATGTCTCGAAGCGATGATTTCTGTCAGGGTTGCGAGTGCGCGGCGACAGCAGCGCTGATCTTTCCAGCGCGTCTCGGCTGCAGCGGCTCGCAAAGGGGCGTCAGCGATGGTTTCGGGTTGCGGGCCCTCGGCGGCAGCGGCGCGATGATTTTCCCAGCGCTCTCGACTGCAGCGGCCCGCAAAGATGCGTTAGCGTCGATTTCTTACCCTCTTCTCTCTGATGCAAACTAGAGGCCCTGGAACTCACAGGAGCCTCCTCAGCAGATAGCAGTCCTCGCAGGGAGGAAGCAGGAGGTTGGTGGTGGAGTCTGTTGTGCCTGAGACTCCAGCAGGAGGCTAGCTCTTTTCCTAGCCCTTGGGTGATTGCTGTACAAAAATAAAAGTTCTCTCAATAGTTCCTTTTCCTCTTCTTCAAGGTCCAGTGGTCACTGCTGCAGGCCAGTGCAAGAAACAACACACAAGCACAAGGACAGTCACTTCCTGCAGATTCCTCCAGTGGCACGGACAGAGTTTCCTCTCCAGATCCAAAAGCAATACAAAAGTAGGGGGTTTGAGCACAGATATTTATACCCCAAAAGCCTTTGATCCTTGAAGCTACCAGTCCCTGAACCTAGCCAGAACCAGTTCTGCTCAGGCCTGGAGCACTTTGTTTACCAGGCTGCATCCTTCCTTTCAGAAAGAGGGGGTCTGCTAGCAGACACACAGTGGGAGGTGGAGCCAGCATTCACCTTGCCAGGCACAGCCCTATTCAGATCAAAGAGCCACCCTGCCCCACACTCTAAATGCAGATCTCTCTATTCCACCAAGGTCTGACTCAGCCTGTCCTGCCCCTCTAAAACCAGACAGCCAATACACATAACGGCAGAGCACACTGGAAGGCTTAGGCAAGAAAATACCTACTTTCTAAAAGTGGTATTTTCAAACACAGAATATAAAAATAAACTTCACTAAAAGGTGTATTTTAATATTCTGAGCTCAGGCATACTAAATTCGTTTTTCTACCATGTCCCTGGGGTCAGTTAGGACTATAGCATGTAATAGTCAAACTGCCCATTCTAGCCTATGAGGAACAGGTAGCCTTACAGTAGTGAAAAACGAAATGGTGCATAATTCACTACCAGGACATGCTACACACACCCAGGCATGTCCTACCTTACACATACAATGCACCCTACCCGAGGGGCGACTTACAGGATGCCAAGGGAAGGTTCAGGGGCTGGGAAGTGGTTGTACTTCACAGCCAAGATGGCAGTTCTGGACTGCACACAGACACTGCAGTGGCAGGTCTGAGACACACTTTACAAGCTGCTTCTGTGGGGGCACACATCAGTGCTGCAGGCCCACCAGCAGCATTTGGTTTACCAGCCCTGGGCACACATAGGCCACACTACTAGGGACTAACAGGTAAACCAAATAAGCCAATCAGGGATATACCAATTCACATAGACATATTTATACAGGGAGCATTCGCGCTGTGACACTGAATGGCAGTGGCACAGCGCCCAGAGCATCTAACACCAGTAAAACAGAGGAGACAACAGCGAAAAATGGAAGGGAGACCCACGCCAATGGTGCCAGGTCTAACACACGTCCCCTCCAGCTGAAATGTGGGGAGAACTACCCATCCCCTTGGAAGTTCTCATCGCTAAGGCGGAAAAATCTGGACAGACCATCAGCATTGGCGTGTTCTGTACCAGGGCGGTGTTCCACCGTGAAGTCCATACCCTGTAGGGAAATGGACCACCTCAACAACTTGGGATTCTCACCCCTCATCTGCATCAGCCATCTGAGGGGCCTGTGGTCTGTCTGAACCCGGAAGTGAGTCCCAAACAGGTATGGTCTCAGCTTCTTCAGTGCCCAGACCACAGCAAATGCCTCACGCTCAATTGCACTCCACCTCTGTTCCCGTGGAAGTAACCTCCTACTGATGAAGGCCACAGGTTGGTCTAGTCCCTCCTCATTTATCTGTGACAGAACGGCCCCCACCCCATGCTCTGAAGCGTCTGTCTGGACAACAAATTCCTTAGCAAAATTGGGCGCCTGGAGTACGGGTGCTGTACACATAGCAGTTTTGAGGGCATCAAAGGCTTTCTGACAGGTGTCAGTCCAGTTCACAATCTTTGGCCGCTTCTTGGAAGTCAGCTCAGTCAAGGGTGCAACAATGTTGCCATACCCCTTGACAAACCTCCTGTAATAACCCGTGAGTCCTAAGAAGGCCCTCACCTGGGTCTGGGTCCTTGGGGGCTCCCAAGTCAGGATGGTTTCAATCTTGGGCTGCAGGGGCGCCACCTGGCCGCTCCCCACCTGGTGTCCCAAGTACACCACAGAACCCTGCCCAATCTGGCACTTACTGGCCTTGATTGTGAGGCCTGCTCTGCGCAGCGCCATCAACACTTCCCAGAGGTGGCGCAAGTGGTCCTCCCAGGAGGAACTAAACACTGCAATGTCATCCAGGTAGGCGGCACTGAAAGCCTCCAGCCCAACCAACACCTGGTTGACCAATCTCTGGAAGGTGGCAGGGGCATTCTTCATCCCAAAGGGCATCACACGGAACTGGTAGTGCCCATCTGGTGTGGAGAATGCTGACCTCTCCTTTGCCCCATCCGTTAAGGCGATCTGCCAGTACCCAGACGTCAGATCAAACGTGCTGAGGTACCGGGCAGCCCCTAACCGGTCTATGAGCTCATCAGCTCTGGGGATGGGGTGCGCGTCGGTCTTGGTGACCGAATTGAGACCTCGGTAGTCCACACAGAACCTAAGTTCAGGAGTGGCACCAGGCGTAGCAGCTTTTGGTACCAAGACCACGGGGCTGGACCAGGGGCTGCTAGAGGACTCAACCACCCCTAGGGCGAACATTTTGGAGACCTCCTCCTTAATGCAAGCCCTGACCCTGTCAGTTACCCTGTAAGCCTTGTGCTTGACAGGAGAACTGTCCCCGGTATCCACCTCATGGACGCACCAATCAGGGACACCAGGTACCAGGGAGAACAAATCAGAAAATTGCCCCAACAGGTGGTGACAATCTCTCTGCTGCTCAGGGGTCAGTGTGGTGGAGAGGATCACACCCTCCACTGACCCATCCTTCTCTTCTGCACACAGGAGGTCAGGGAGAGGCTCACTCTCCTCCTCAACCCCATCATCTGTGGCAAGAAGCATGCCCACTTCAGACCTCTCAAAGTGGGGCTTTAGGCGGTTCACATGCAGGACCCGCAAGGGGTTCCTGGGAGACTGAAAGTCCACCAAGTAGGTAACTGGACTTTTGCGCTCCACCACCTCAAAGGGACCGGTCCACTTATCTTGGAGCGCACAAGGCTCCACTGGGGCCAGTACCCAAACCTTCTGACCAGGTTGAAATTCGACCAGAGTGGCATTCTGGTCGTGCCAACGTTTCATTTCTTCTTGGCTGGCTTCCAGATTTGCCTCAGCAATTTTTCTGAAACGCCGAGTCTGGTTCCTGAAGGCCAACATGTAGCTAAATACATCTTGGGGAGGTTTCCTGGGAGATTGCTCCCAGCCTTCCTTGACCAGACTCAGAGGTCCTCTAACCGGGTGGCCATAGAGGAGTTCAAAGGGACTGAACCCTAAGGACTTCTGTGGCACCTCCCGGTAGGCAAACAACAGGCATGGCAAGAGGACGTCCCACTTACGCCTCAGGGGCTCTTCTAGGCCCATGATCATGCCCTTCAAGGTCCGGTTGAACCTTTCAACCAGACCATTACCTTGGGGGTGGTAAGGAGTGGTGAACTTATACGTTACCCCACACTCCTTCCACAGAGACTTCATGTACTGGGAGATGAAGTTGGTCCCCCTGTCAGACACCACCTCTCTGGGGAATCCCACACGGGAGAAAATCCCCATCAGTGCACGTCCCACCACGGGGGCCGTCACTGTCCTGAGCGGGATGGCTTCAGGGTACCGGGTGGCATGGTCCACCAAGACCAGGATGAACCTGTTGCCCATGGCTGTCTTGGGGTCCAGAGGCCCCACAATGTCAATGCCCACTCGCTCGAATGGGGTACTCACAACTGGAAAGGGCTGGAGTGGGGCCTTGATCTTCCCCCACTCTTCCCACTTGCCTGGCAAGTCTCACAGGTCCTGCAATGAGAGTCTGAACTCTTGTGCATCTGGGGCCAATAAAAGTGGGCAGCCAGCCTCTCAAAGGTCTTGGTCTGCCCCAGATGTCCTGCCAATGGAATGTCATGAGCCAACCCCAGTAGGAAGGTTCTGAAGCACTCGGGTACCACCAGCACACGGGCTGACCCTGGCTCAGCAACCTTAGGCTCACTATACAGGGGACTGTTCTCCCAATAAATCAGATGTGAACCAGACATGTCACCTTCTGCCTGGGCTGCAGCCTGTCGCCGCATATCCTCAAGAGAGGGGCAAACTCTCTGCTGCTCACAAAATTCCTCCCTGGTGGGTCCCCCTTCCTGCTGCCAATGGGTCAGCTCAGGCAGGTCCCCCAGTTCGGTGATCTGCTCCCCGGTAGGCTCCAGGGCATCCCCCTCAGGGTTTGCTTCTTCCTGGGCCGTGGGAACCAAGGGGGCCGGCTTCCCGCACCCCTTTCCCCTTCTCTCTAAGGCAGGGATCTGGGCCCTACTCTCAGGCTCCAGATCCTTTTCAACACCCTCCTTGGCTGCCATGGACCGCGTGGTAGCACACGCCCACTCAGGCAGACCCAACATCTCTAAGTGAGCCTTCCTCTCCACCGTAGCCCACGGGGAGTCCTCTAAATCATTGCCCAGCAGACAGTCTACAGGCATGGCGGGCCTCACAGCTACCTGAAGAGTTCCTGAGACCCCCCCCACTCAAAGGGAACCTGAGCCACCTCACATTGGCTCTCTGAGTTGTCGGCGGACACTACTGGGTAGAATGCATGGGGGACAACCTGCTCTTTGGACACCAACCGGGAGCTGACAGCAGTTACACTGGCCCCTGTGTCTCTTAGAGCCTCCACCCTATGGCCATTGATGGTCACCCACTGCCTGTATTTTTTAGTGTTAGCAGGCAGTGCAGGCTTGGGGACCATCTCAAAGTCCCCTAATGAGACAAGGGTCAATTCTACGGGATCCCACCCCTCTTGGGCACCCATCTCCTCCTCTCCCAGGGTTACACTAGCAATCTGGCGGGGTGGTGCACGGGGGTGCACTGGCCCCTTTGGGGGCACTGGGGATCAAAATATCTGTGGCCCACTTGACCACAGTTGTAACACGTGGGGGCCCCCTGGGAACAGGCCTACCTGGTGGGGGCCCGGTCCTCCTTTCTTGGGGGGCTGGGACACCACTGCTGGGTTCCCTGGGGGATTACTTTGGGGCCCTCGGGGAACTCCCTCTGTTGACCCTTGTCCCCCCACTCCTCTGCTGGGGACCCTGCCCACCTTTGGCGACGTCTCCCACTGGACCCTTGCGGACCCGGGTGCTCACCCAGCGGTCCGCCTCCTCAGCAAGCTTTCTAGGGTTAGTCAGCTTGCAATCAATTAGGTGCTGGCGTAGCTCAGGAAAACAATTGCTAGATAAATGCTCCCATGCAATCAAATCATAAAACTGTGCAAAAGTTTCTACTTTGCTACCTCTTACCCAGCGTTCCATGGCTCTGCAAAAAAAGGACACATATTCAACCCACGTGGTACCCTCTAGCTTCTTACAGACCCTAAACCTCTGTCTATACATCTCAGGGGTCAAACCATAGCGGGTCACCAACGCTTCCTTCATGTGGGCGTAAACCATCCTACTTTCTGGGGGCAGGTCCAACAAGGTATCCCTCCCCTCACTCACAAAGCGTCCCCACAACCCTGCTCCCCAATCCTTCTCAGGGACCCGGTGGGACACCATGGCTACTTCATAAGCGGCAAACCATTGCCCAATATCTTCACTTTTGTGGAAATCTTTAATAACCTCCTTGGGTATATACACCCTACTCTCAGGGTGCACTACAGGTACGCTGCCACCAGAGGGGAGATTTCCATGCTCTTAGCTTTAATCTCCAACTCCCTCAATACTCTCTCATGCTCAAGCTTCATCCTCATAATCTCAATTTCTAACTTCTTGTTCTCTAGGTCCCGGTGACCATCCATTTTAAGCTTAGCCATCTCCATATTATGCCGCCTATCTCTCTCCCTGTCCTCCAGCTCTTCTGGGGACAGACCCTTAGCGGACACACTAGAGCCCGGGTTGGAAAGGGCTGGGTCTCCTACTAAGTCTACTACATCGCCCTGCTGCTCTCCTCCCTCCACAAGCTCTCCTAGATCCTTAGGGGCATCCCTGGCTTCTAGCCAGGCCTTCAGCGCCTTGTAATACTCCTCCCTCCTAGTGAGACCTGTGATAGGGACTGTGAATTGCTTGCAAAAATATTTGAGCTGCTTGGCATTGTAGGTTTCTATTTTCTCTTCTTCCCAGGAGAGATCTTCTGAGGCATTGGATCTGGGCTTGCCCATTGTAGAAATAACTGGCAATATCAATAAAGGACAGAAGAAAACTTCTCAAAAAATGTAAGCGGGTGAAAAATCACCGGCAATATCAATCACAATATAGGATCCTAAAAATTCTCAGAAATGTGCGTGGGTGAAAAATCACCAGCAATATCAATCACAATAGGGGATCAAAAACTTTCAATAAATGTGCGCGGGTGAAAAATCACCGGCAATATCAATCACAATACAGGATCCCAAAAAACTCTCAGAAATGTGCGTGGGTGAAAAATCACCAGCAATATCAATCACAATAGGGGATCAAAAACTTTCAATAAATGGGCGCGGGTGAAAAATCACCGGCAATATCAATCACAATATAGGATCCCAAAAACTCTCAGAAAATGCGCGCGGGTGAAAAATCACCGGCAATATCAATCACAATATAGAAGCAAAAAAAACAATTCTCAAAAAAAATGTATGCGGTACGTTATGGTCTGCACTCACTAGTAGTGTACACTATAATTACTGTATGCGATCATAAATGCAAGTCCAGATCCTCACCGCTGACCACCAATGTTAGAAATGGGGGTCTCTAGTTGGCAATGGCTGGCCACTGTCCAAGTAGGGACCCTTCTTCCTAAGTCAGAGTGAGAGGGCTACCCTCTTTAATACCCCTGCTCAACCCTGTGGTAACGTAGCACGAGCAGGTAGGCTTATCTCAGAGGCAGGGTGTGAAGCATTTATGATCATACACAGTAACACAGTGAGGAACACTACAAAGGGACACCACACAAGTAGTTATTATAAAAAATAAGTATCTTTATATAAAGGCAGATTTATCACAAGACCAATAACTGTAAAAGCCACAATACTGTCAAAAATAGGATAGCTGTTGAAGGGCTGTCAAAAATAGTTCAAAGGTTGCAAAAATAAGGTTCAAGTTCAAAGCAGTGGTCTCTGCGACCCTTTCTTTCACAAAGTACCTGGGTTTAGTTGCAAAACCAACAAAGTGTCGCAAAGAAGCTGTAGCGATGATTCTCGGCACGCGAGGCCGGCGATGCGTTGAAATCCTTGCCGCAAGGGAGGATGATGCGCCGATCTGCGGGATGCGTGCGGAGACGATGCGACAAACTTCTGCACGCTGGACCACCGATGCGATGACTTTCTTGCCGCGTGGGAGAAGTCGATGCGGTGATCCTGTTGCGCTGTGCGATCGTGTTGCAATGCGAAGACAAGACGCTCCGCGAGGGAGCGACGAAATTCGGTGTGATGCGATCAAAGTGGCGAACGCACGGCGTCCGCACTGCGATGTCTCGAAGCGATGATTTCTGTCAGGGTTGCGAGTGCGCGGCGACAGCAGCGCGATGATCTTTCCAGCGCGTCTCGGCTGCAGCGGCTCGCAAAGGGGCGTCAGCGATGGTTTCGGGTTGCGGGCCCTCGGCGGCAGCGGCGCGATGATTTTCCCAGCGCTCTCGACTGCAGCGGCCCGCAAAGATGCGTTAGCGTCGATTTCTTACCCTCTTCTCTCTGATGCAAACTAGAGGCCCTGGAACTCACAGGAGCCTCCTCAGCAGATAGCAGTCCTCGCAGGGAGGAAGCAGGAGGTTGGTGGTGGAGTCTGTTGTGCCTGAGACTCCAGCAGGAGGCTAGCTCTTTTCCTAGCCCTTGGGTGATTGCTGTACAAAAATAAAAGTTCTCTCAATAGTTCCTTTTCCTCTTCTTCAAGGTCCAGTGGTCACTGCTGCAGGCCAGTGCAAGAAACAACACACAAGCACAAGGACAGTCACTTCCTGCAGATTCCTCCAGTGGCACGGACAGAGTTTCCTCTCCAGATCCAAAAGCAATACAAAAGTAGGGGGTTTGAGCACAGATATTTATACCCCAAAAGCCTTTGATCCTTGAAGCTACCAGTCCCTGAACCTAGCCAGAACCAGTTCTGCTCAGGCCTGGAGCACTTTGTTTACCAGGCTGCATCCTTCCTTTCAGAAAGAGGGGTCTGCTAGCAGACACACAGTGGGAGGTGGAGCCAGCATTCACCTTGCCAGGCACAGCCCTATTCAGATCAAAGAGCCACCCTGCCCCACACTCTAAATGCAGATCTCTCTATTCCACCAAGGTCTGACTCAGCCTGTCCTGCCCCTCTAAAACCAGACAGCCAATACACATAACGGCAGAGCACACTGGAAGGCTTAGGCAAGAAAATACCTACTTTCTAAAAGTGGTATTTTCAAACACAGAATATAAAAATAAACTTCACTAAAAGGTGTATTTTAATATTCTGAGCTCAGGCATACTAAATTCGTTTTTCTACCATGTCCCTGGGGTCAGTTAGGACTATAGCATGTAATAGTCAAACTGCCCATTCTAGCCTATGAGGAACAGGTAGCCTTACAGTAGTGAAAAACGAAATGGTGCATAATTCACTACCAGGACATGCTACACACACCCAGGCATGTCCTACCTTACACATACAATGCACCCTACCCGAGGGGCGACTTACAGGATGCCAAGGGAAGGTTCAGGGGCTGGGAAGTGGTTGTACTTCACAGCCAAGATGGCAGTTCTGGACTGCACACAGACACTGCAGTGGCAGGTCTGAGACACACTTTACAAGCTGCTTCTGTGGGGGCACACATCAGTGCTGCAGGCCCACCAGCAGCATTTGGTTTACCAGCCCTGGGCACACATAGGCCACACTACTAGGGACTAACAGGTAAACCAAATAAGCCAATCAGGGATATACCAATTCACATAGACATATTTATACAGGGAGCATTCGCGCTGTGACACTGAATGGCAGTGGCACAGCGCCCAGAGCATCTAACACCAGTAAAACAGAGGAGACAACAGCGAAAAATGGAAGGGAGACCCACGCCAATGGTGCCAGGTCTAACACACACGAGTTCCCCTTCAGCTTCGAGTTGCCAGAGTAAGTTACTTTTTGTGACTTCCGATAGTATATGATTGATTACAGCTTGGGAGCGGTGACGTAATACAAAACAATGCAAACCCCTGCCCCGACTGTGATGAAGTGTCTCACCGATATAATTGGATTTTAGGCTGATTGGGCGCCCCCTGAGGGTGGGAGCCCAAATTACGCTCTGGTGGGGAGTAGCAGGGTCGGATTGGTAACGCGGGCACTCGCTGCTCAGCTGCTAGTAGGTCCCTTGTTCCTGCGGGTGCAGCACGGCCCCTCTGTAACGGCGCTTTATCTCTCTTGTTTTGTTGGTAGTTTGTTTTGGCGGAGCCCTGGATGTACCTAAAGAAGGGGTCAGCCTTCGGTTTCCGCTTACAAGACCGATGTTTATAAACTATCTAGGCATCATTTTATAAGTTTATTTTCTCTCGTTTTTACTGGAAGAACATACTTTTAATTAAGGAGATGGCCACGTTTCTCCACAAGTAAAATTTAAATCCAAATTTTTTTTACTGATTTTCATTATTGCTGTTTTTGTATAACTTTCCCGAAACACCTTAGCGTGTTTTATTTTCCGTGTGCCTTCACTATTGTTCAGTAGCGCCGGCATGCTAGCAGATATACAGATTCCTTTGCCCCCTGTTACTTTCAGCTAACACATGTTAAATTTACAGCCTGTGTTTTTCATTTTTTATTATTGCATTCTTGTAATTTTTCAATTGTTTTATTGTGGCTCAAAACAAAAGCAGCAACCATGACCCATTTTTTGGCAAAAAATGCACGTGATGCACGCCCTATTAGCTAAAACACATATAAGGTCTTACTCCGTGAAAATAATGATTAACTGCCAATTTGGGGGAAAAAGCACAATTTACTTTGCTTCTGGAACACTAGGTTTCGAACAACCCCCAACAGTTCTTCAAACAAACATGCATATTAGAATCAAAAAGCATGATAGAAACAGTTTGTTAGACTGCGGATAACTTGCAAACTTCCTTGACAGGCAAGCTCAAAACCACCACTTAATGACTTAAATTATAGTGAAATATATTGGCTAATGCACTAACATTACAGTGACTTAGGGTTGTGAGAGTGGTGGTATGTGAGTGCTCTCAGTTGTAATAATTTACCACAAACTTTAATGTCTTTAATAGCTAATATAATGTAATAGATAATATGCTGCATAGCTAAACACTTATAAGGTCCCAAAGGCGAGACCTATTGCATTGTAAATGCTTGTTCAATCAAGAATACTGGCCTGATTACGATCTTGGAGGATGGGATACTCCATAACAAACGTGACTGATATCCTGCCCGCCGTAGTACAAGTTCCATAGGATATAATGGAATTGTATCATGGCGGACGGGATATCCATCACATTTGTGACGGAGTATCCCATCCGCCAAGATCGTAATCAGGCCCTAACTTTTGACATTCTTTTTTTTGAAAAGGGATAGGTAACATTAACACGTGTACCAAAGGGGAACAGCCGAAGATGCGGGGAACAGCTGAAGATGCAGGAAGCATGCCGATTAGCCCTGGCGCCTCTGAAGGGGTGCAAGTGATCCCCCACCCTTCCTCGCAACATGTAGAAAGGTAGAATTCCAGTCCTCTGGGATAAGGAAAATGACGATCACTTCTGGCCATATACATGACCACTATTTGGAGGTATTTTCTCATCCCCCAGTTCCTAAGATGTGCTTCAGTGAAAGGGTCTTTCATAGACAGTTTATTTTTTGAAGTCTCCAAGGTTCTTGAAATGTCAACAGCTTCCACTCAGCTGTGATAAAATTATGCAGACGCCAAGAAATACTCAGCAATTGGAAGGAAGGGTACAGAAACTCAGACTTGAGTTTCACTTGATCTGAAAACAGACCACCATAGTATGAGTGTCAATTTTGAGTAGGATTTCTGCATGTAAAGATGAGAAGAAACCACAGGTTTTAAGCTTAGATCCCATGTGGGATTTAGTGCCAAGCGAAACTGTGGAAGCCACCTTTAGAGTAAACCTAGTGGGTGCAAAGATATCTGCATATGACACGATATCGGCTCCCGACTCGTGGTCACCCGGTAAGGAGCTGATATCACATGGTGGCAGGGAAGACTATCTGAAAATCACTGTAAATATTGGTTTTCCAGCTCACTTTCTGAGGCTTTGAACAGAAGACATCCATTAAGCGGTGTGAAAACACTCCAGGACATTGGCAACAGCCTCAGCAAGCGGTTTTTCTTTTTTTTGGGAGGAGGGGGCTTGGGGGCGGGGTGGGGTTCAAAAGTGCCTCTTTGGTACTTCTTGGCACAAGGCCCCACCCCCTCCAAGGCCCCGTTCCCTCCTCACACTAAGATTTTTGTTCAGGTTGGCAGGTATGATATAATGTTGACTGAATGACGAAAAGGCTACTAAAAGGTTGACAGCCTGGAAATACTCGATCGCTGTAACACAAGCATCTTGGAGGTGGAGGTATGGGACCCAAGAGTAGCGCCTCCCCTGTGACGACAACCAGCAACATAAGGATCGCAACACTCAATAGGCCGCCTGCTGTCTTACGTTACAAGAACCGATTTTGGTTTCATAACCCTCATGGGGTGGGGGGTCTTTGAAGGGAATGACTAAGCATATCCACTGGTTGGATGGAATGTGAAAGGCCAATCGTGAAGATTGTTGTTGTGAAAATTCACTAATTTGGACTTGCTATTCATGCCATATTTCTGCCCATGTGTTATAAGCGCCAAGAGACCTCTCGGTGGTAGAGCACTCTACGAGACCACTTTACCATAACATAACTGTTGCTCTTTATTGGGCCATCAAAGCATAGTCAAAATGAATCCTCTCGGTGGAAGATTTATCTTGGGTGGGCAGCAAGTAAGGAATCAGCTGCTAGTTTACCTGGTCTACAATTAAGTTAGTTTGTGAAACTATGCAGCTTAGCGCTCCCACTGCTCTTACTGTGCAGTTACTAGGGGTAGTGAACAGCTCTTCTCTGTTTAAAAAAAAATAAATATATATATATATATATATATATATATAATTATTTTTCAATGCACAAAGAACACCCATCTTGCAACAACTTTATTGGTAAGTTTACCTCAAAGAAGAGTTCCTCCACTCTCCCTGTACAACAAGTTGGAATTTCATGCAAAGGTATCTTATCACACATTATCACTATGTGTAGAACTAAATTGACACATAATACTGGGAAGTCTTTTGGCCAGAACCTGGGGCATCAAGTCAATGTAAATTGATCATATGTCCCAAGGCGTGTAGAATGGGCATCTTTGTCTGCCTGCCAACTGGACAGGCTTGAGGTCACATTCGTGAACTGCCCTTATATACAGATCACTGTGCCAAGCTTCCAAAGTCTGCATGGAAGGCACTTCTATTGGAATGCCAGTTGCCACTTAGACAGGGTAACCCAATGATATGCATGATGGCTTCAATGAGACCGTCCCCTACAGATGCATCTTCAGTATGGAGTGTGTAGATCAGCCCGTAATATTTGTTATGAAGGCACCGTCTGGTGCCAGAGGCCTGACACCAGCACGCATTACTACAACGAACATATAAAGGAAGCTGTAGGATGCCTTCATTTAGGGCCACATGCCTTCATCTTTGGAGCAAATTTGGGAATTAGTCGTAGTTTAACGTAAGCTCTATTTAGCAATTGATAATCTATATTTTCCAACCTATACTTCTTTCAAATGAAAATAACTTTAATCCATCACCCTTCTTCACGAGGGACCTTCAAAATTATCTTCCCTGCATGATTTAACTTGTAGTTTACACTCCTGTGGGGTCAGAAGAACCCCTACGTATAGTTTACAGCAGACATACCTGCCCCCGTTTTTTTTTGCACCACCGAGTTCTCATTTTTATTATAAGCAGCTCTGTTTGAAGATATAAACCAAGCCATGTCTGATACAACACTGGGCAAGTTTGCGGTGTGCCAACAATTAATATGGTAAAAAGAAATAAAATAAAAATTAAACAAAAAAAAAAAACATACAAATGAAGAAAAAAAAAAATGAAAAATTGTGAAATGGTGTTACCATCCCCTCTGTAGAGGGATGAAAAAACTAGTAACCCACTTGGATGCAGGTACCCGTAGGTCATACTGAGCGCAGTGTAAGGCACCGCTCTTGCATGAAGCTAAAACCTACCAAACGCCCATGCGCTGCATCGCCCACCCCAACAACAGCAAAGCACATAATCACAGCAGTCAAAGACTACTGATGCTGCCAGGTAGGCCATGGCCAAAAAGGGTTACATGAATTTTGCCCTGGTATCACTTTGTTGCACAGAACTTTAACATAACACTTATTCTCTCAAATCACTAGAAAAAAAGCAATCCGCCATATTATAACAAGAAAAGAAGGGCGGATACTGGATTTATCAGACACCAAGGAAGCTGGGCTGGTACATCACCAGCAACGAGAAGAACAGAAGATAGGGAAAACAGAATAGAAAATGGATCACAGTATAATGGGGAAGTGTTGGTGATGTTAAAGTCATAAGCAGCAACAAAATACCATTATAAAATGTGACTAAAATATAATGCATGGAAGATCGAACCTAGAGGCTGTTTTGCCAAAGATGATAAAATAGAAACTCCTTTAATTAACATACCAATACAGTATCACACAGGCCACTTTATTCTGACATACGCAAACAGCATGTTCTGAAACTCACATAAGTTCCCGCAGAACGCACTAGTGTTAAATATGTAAAAAAATATGTAGAAAAATCTACAGAGATGCAAAGTGAGTCCCAAAAAAAACACAGAAGAGGGAACATGTCAAGAAAGCGTTTCCGGCTCTGCTACGTATTTTAATGACGTTTTAGAAGCGCTTGTTCTAGGAGAGAGGGTCCCTTGAAGCTAGGATCTCTTGCCCCTCCCTCAAACACGAATCCATCCGAGATTGGAAGGAAGACCCTTAATAAATAAATGTCTGCATCTCAACTTAATGTCGCGTACATATTATATATCAGAAAAACTCAAGAATTATCATTACTATAAGTAATATTGTCTCTGTTTTATTATTCTCCACAGGTACCATTGTTTTTTCTGATATATGAATCTCAACTTAGCCATAAGTGGGAAAGTCCTGTTCTCCTCTCTGAAAACATTCTGAGACCATGAGCAAAACCATGAAACCTTACATCACCAATCGAATTTCCAAGAATAGTTTTAAACAAAGCTTCAAAGAAACCCAAGGAACTTCAGTGGGCAGGCACCCTGCAGCTGTGTGAGCCAGGCTCCATGCCAAGGCACCTGCACAGAGAGCTTAGGTGAGAAGACACCTGTGATGGTGCACAGACACGGCCAGGTTAGGAACCACAGGCAGCCCCGGAAACTGCTTTCAGATTAACCCACGGTGGAATGAGCGACCAAGCTAAACAGTCTGTATGGTGAACAGGGCCAGAAGAGGACCCCTCTGCCACCCGGATACTGATAGCATCCTCATAGTCACGGAGGATCTTTTCAGCTGAGGGACACGCGTTCAAGAAGAGTACCATGAATGGTAGATGGCCACCAGCAGAGTGTTGGACTGTGCTGGTGATCTGGGCCGCCAGCAGATGGCTAGGCTGTGCTGGTGACCTGGGCCGCCCGCAGATTGCTATACTGTGCTGGTTACCAGGACTACCAGCAGAGTGCTAGACTGTGCTGGTGACCTGGGCCACCAGCAGAGCACTATACTGTGCTGGTTACAAGGACCACCAGCAGAGTGCTAGACTGTGCTGGTGACCTGGGCCGCCAGCAGAGCACTATACTGTGCTGGTTACCAGGACCACCAGCAGAGTGCTAGACTGTGCTGGTGACCTGGGCCGCCAGCAGATTGCTATACTGTGCTGTGACCGGGACCACCAGAACAGTGCTAGACTGTGCTGGTGACCTGGGCCACCCGCAGATTGCTATACTGTGCTGGTTACCAGGACCACCAGCAGAGTGCTAGACTGTGCTGGTGACCTGGGCCGCCCGCAGATTGCTATACTGTGCTGGTTACCAGGACCACCAGCAGAGTGCTAGACTGTGCTGGTGACCTGGGCCACCAGCAGAGCGCTATACTGTGCTGGTTACCAGGACCACCAGCAGAGTGCTACACTGTGCTGGTGACCTGGGCCGCCAGCAGAGTGCTATACTGTGCTGGTTCCCAGGACCACCAGCAGAGTGCTAGACTGTGCTGGTGACCTGGGCCGCCAGCAGAGCGATAGACTGTGCTGGTGACCTGGCCCGCCAGCAGAGCACTATACTGTGCTGGTGACCTGGGCCGCCAGCAGATTGCTAGGCTGTGCTGGTGACCTGGGCCGCCAGCAGATTGCTATACTGTACTGGTTACCGGGACCACCAGCAGAGTGCTAGCCTGTGCTGGTGACCTGGGCCGCCAGCAGATTGCTAGGCTGTGCTGGTGACCTCGGCCACCAGCAGAGTGCTGGACTGTGCTGGTGACCTGGGCTGCCAGCAGAGCACTATACTGTGCTGGTGACCTGGGCCGCCAGCAGATTGCTAGGCTGTGCTGGTGACCTGGGCCACCAGCAGATTGCTATACTGTGCTGGTTACCGGGACCACCAGCAGAGTGCTAGACTGTGCTGGTTACCTGGGCCGCCAGCAGAGCGATAGACTATGCTGGTGACCTGGGCCGCAAGCAGATTGCTAGGCTGTGCTGGTGACCTGGACCACACGCAGAGTGTTAGACTGTGCTGGTAACCTGGGCCGCCAGCAGAGCACTATACTGTGCTGGTGACCTGGGCCGCCAGCAGATTGCTAGGCTGTGCTGGTGACCTGGGCAACCAGCAGAGTGCTAGACTGTGCTGGTGACCTGGGCAACCAGCAGAGTGCTAGACTGTGCTGGTGACCTGGGCAACCAGCAGAGCGCTAGACTGTGCTGGTGACCTGGGCTGCCAGCAGAGTGCGAGTCTGTGCTGGAGAACAGGTCACCATGCCAACCCCGCCCGTTCTAGTTCTTTTAGAATTGAGTAGGACTTTTAGTAGTACATTAAAAGAGAATAGAGACAAAACATAGCTTCTTCTACCAGATATGAAGAATCTATTTTTTCCAGGATGCAGAAGTGAAATTCTAATTCTCTACAGTTCAATTTCACTTGTTTTGGTTGCCGGTTCTCTTAAACTGTGGCGCCGGTTGCTGCGTGGTGCGTCTCCACCGTGGGTGGGAGGAGGAGTTTTTGCTGAATTTGGTTAGGGGTTTGAGGCATAAGCCGATGGGAGCAGCAATAAGTGGTCATGTATCTAGGCAAGCAAGGCTATCCCCGTTTGGTCCCTCTTGAGGCAGACAGTGATGCTCAGATTAAAGTTACTGACCCTACAAAGAAGGAATCTTCGGCTTACTCTAGAGCAGAAAGTCTACAGCCTTCAGCGACACCCTGCACTTGACCACTTGGAGGGTCAGATATAACTCTTTCATTTTCCACGCCTGTAGGTTACACTTTCCTCCTCAGGTTGCGACATCTCCATCGCCATTCGCACCGCAAATTGACAAGGTTGCACCCACTTGCTTGTTGGGGTGTGAGAAAAGCACCCAAAACAACTTCTGACCCCACAACAAGTGGCAGCACATTCTGGAGTGATTAGAAACAAGATCAAGTTCACTACACACCTGCACTACTGGAACTTGTGCACTGCAAATCATTTGGCAAATTCTACAAGTTGTGGTTAATTTTTATTTTTTTACAAAAGTTAATGATCTCCTAAAAGTATAATTTTTGAGGGAAAGGAAAGTGATGCTACTGTGCTTTTATCAGATAAAGCAGCACTTGGGAGATAAAAGGCTGCTCTGTGGTTTTTTGGAGGCTAAATTGGCAGAACTATTGAGAAACTGTAGATCTGTCGATATGTTACTTCCGCTGGTGAGGGAGTTGTCATTTTTGATTTCTAGGCTCCCTGATCGTGCGGAATTCGCAACGACAATGGATGAAACAGACTTAGTAGGGTATATATGTGGAATTTGGATAAAGATGTGGTGCTCAATTTTGGTGGGCTATGACCAACATTTGTGAGCAACACCCCGAGGCTGAGGCTAGGACTTGGCCCAGTATCTGAAAGACACAAGTTGTTGATTGTGTCTGCCCTGGTTAGGTCCACCTGGGAGGGATGGGGGACGGGGGGGTTGTTGGGCAGACATTTTGACTAGGAGACCAGCAAAGTGTTAGAGCCTTTAGTGAACTGGAGTGAAGTTATAGGAAGCTCTTCAGTGAGCAGGTGACTCTCAAACAAAGACTCAAACAAGACATGCGGAAGGGGGAAGTTGCAACTAGTTTGACAATATGTAATATGAATTGAATTTGCGATCGTCTGATTGTCTGATTGTACTGAGTGCAGCTCAGTGCTAGTAGGCCAATTCTGCTTTCATTTAATTTTTATTCAAGTTATTTTTGCAATGGTTAATTTTTGCTACTTTTTTTTACAAACATGCATGCCATCTTAAGGCGGCAGTATTATTACTTTTTATTACTGTAACACTATTATTGCATCCAGTGGCGGCTGGTGGAATTTGAAACTGGTGAGGCGTATGCAGAACGAGTCAACGTATGCGAGCGAGCGCAGCGAGCGAGCCCGACGGCAATCAGGGGGGTGCGGGAAATTTTTAAAAAATTGGCATCTTTTTGGTGCGATTTTCAGCACTATTTCTATGATTAATGGACTAAAAATTCAGTTCTTCTAGGCATTCATAAAAGAAAACTCATACATTATTTCAGAGAATTTCTGGGTTGCCAAGCAAGTCTGACTTCTGCAGAGGGCTAGGGTACTAAGCAAGACTGCTTTGGCTCTACCCTTTCCAATAGAAAACACTAGTTAGCGATGTGAACAAGTTCAATGGACAAACCTGGGGCCTAGGGAGAGTCCCTCTCCTGAGAAAGAAATTTAAAAAAGATTGGCAAATGATGCATTTTAAAGCAAATAAATGCAGCGATAAAGCAAGGCTTATTAAGCAGTGGGAACGTATAGTCTTGAAATATTAAACACATTAAAAACTGCCCCGTATCTTCTTGCATTAATTTGTTCAACAGTTACTGTAATGTGTAAATTGCTCTGCATGACAACTACTTTAGCCCTTTCAAATGTATGCTTAGCTTGCCCAGTGTCTTGCACTGCATGCAGCATTAACTTTGGAAAAATATGCTCCAACCAGACTTCGGGAAGCACCCACAGCTGCTGGCTGTAACCAGTCATATAGAAATATGTGCAGACAGGTCTTTAAGTGAGATGAAAAAAGTGTGTGCTCCCTATAAAGGAACATGCCAAATACATTTCTGTGATTCCCATAGTGTGCCATCAGACCGGTATTATAGTTTCTCTCTGAGATGTAATTTTATCCAGATAAATGGCACAGCAACTGACATACGCCTAAAGCCTGTCAGTATGATTGGCTTTGTCACTGGGTGTTAGCTGTTTAAGATAAATGAGTAACAACAATGATTTCTTATAAATAATTAACATTGAAAATGTTTAAATTCTGAAATAGTGAGTGTGAATTAAATAGCATTGAGGTCTGTGGAAGGAGTTTTGGCCTTCAATTATGTGTGCTTTATGTTAGATATGCATCCTCTTTTTCTCTGCATATCTTGTCCATCTGCACATCTTCAACCCCCTCTCTTTCTTCTTCAGCATCCTCTTTTCACTCTTCCCTGAATCCCCTTCCTCACATCTGTCACTTCACCGCCCCCAACATGCACTGCACTCCCTCAAATATAAGCACTTTAATTTCTCTTACTTTTGCCTTGCAAATATTTTGACATCAGTGTACCCCCTTCACACATATTTCCACAGAATTTCAGTTGCAAATGGAATACACAAATATTGTTCTGTGTGCTCTGGTTCTATTTATCTGTTTGTTACTCTGTGCGTGTCTCTGTCAGCCCGTCTCTCTCTCTATTGTGCTTCATTTCTGTAATTCTGCTTAACTTGTCTATCTGTACTGACTGTCCTGTCTGTCACTGTTCCCATTTTTCTTTCTCTAATAGTCATTCTGCCGATGTTACTTCTCTGTCTTGGTTTGTCTTTTTCCATGCCACTACGTATGCCTGCCTGTGTCTTACTGATTGCTTGTATTTTACTGTACGTGTGCCTGCTTTTCTATCTCTGTGTCCTTCACTGTAAGCCTGTTTATGTCTTACTCTGTCTGTCACTTTCTGTCATTCTGTCGATTTCACTGTCTTTCTGAGTATCTGTCTGGTGCCCCGTCTGACTCTCTCTCTACGTTGGTGATAACTCAGTGGGCCTCACAACCTCGTTCTTTTTTACCCCTAAAATAGCATATTAATAATATTAATAATACAAGCTGAAGATTATATTTCATATTTTATCGAGCCACTCTGATACACACATAAAAACAGACAGGCTCTAAAATTTAAGGTCACCGGATTTTTGCAGAGCCCCAGTGTAAGTTCATAAACCGTTTTTGCTGTGAAGGTTATCGTGAGTAAGTAAACAAAATGAATAAGTGCCGCTGCGCCCACTTTTGACATTACAAGAAATATTAACCGTGTTAACCTGGAAACCAATGTGAAACCGATCCTCTGAAACCTCTCTGGTCACCCATAAAACCTCATCACTGTTGCAGTGAAAATGTGACGTTTAGGATGCAGCGTTTATTAACTCACAGCAGTCGAGAAAAGGTGGCAGCACTTACGTTTAGTCTTAGAGTATTACTGTATGTCGACTCGCCACATATCATACCCTGTGTTCACCAACACGCGTTTAGCACCCTAAGCATATGCAAATGACCCCCTGACCCGTCGCGGCCGGCATGACTGGGGGGGTAATTTAATTAATAAAACTTACCAGGCATCTCCTCCGGTCACGCGTCGCATCACGTCTCCTCTGCAACATGGTGGACTGGAACTAACTTCTCCCCGCTCTTTTCTTTTGCCGCTCAACAGGAAACTAACTGCAGTGCCAAATCAGGAGACTGGATGCGACGGGGGCCGGGCGGCTGGCATTTGATAGGGCATGGGGCGACTTTACGAAAAACACATCACCGCCCGAGCAGGAGCCTATCTTTAGACGCCTGCACCACACTAGGCATGCGCAGCATACCTAATGGTTCGTGAATGTGAGTGAGGAGCAACTCTCCTCACTCACATGCGCAGTCAGAGGGACCATCTTCTGGACTCCTGCTCTCGCCTGCGTGCTCTGACATACGCACTTTCACCAGTGAAGTACAGGCCGGCCCGGAAATGTAAACAGACGAATTGTGAAAGCTGTCAATTCGTCTGCTTACATTCCTGTTGCCGGAACTGCAGTGAGCAGTTTCTTTTGCGGGGCGCTGCCCCGGCGCCCTTATGGACCAGCCGCCACTGATTGCATCGGTTTACAAAATAACTGCATGCTTGCAAAGGTCAGACCTCCTGGCTTTATTAATGCTGGTTTGGAATGCAATTGAGAACTGTTGGAAATGGCCCTTTTTGCAGGGTTATCCCCAAACTTTTTGCTTTTTCCTCCTATTTTTCCCTGACCTGTTTGTGTTGGTTTTAGGACTCTGGGCACTTTACCAGTGCTAAAGTGCATATGCTCTCTGTGTAAACTGTGTTATGGATTGGAATTTCCACGATTGGATATTTGATTTACTTGTTAGTTCCCAGTAAAGTGCACTGAGTGTGCCAGGGCTGGTAAATCGAATGCTACTAGTGGGCCTGCAGCACTGATTGTGCCACCCACGTGAGTAGCCCTGAAAAGGTACCTCAGACCTGCCATTGCAGAGTCTGCGCGCAGTTTGTAACTGCCATGTCGACTTGGCCAGTGCGCACACTGGCCGGTCCCTAACCTTCCCTTTTCCTACATGTCAGACACCCCTCAGGTAGGCCCAAGGTACCCCTGTGGGCAGGGTGCAGTGTATGTGAAAGGTGGGACATGCCCGGGTGTGTGTGGCATGTCCTGATAGTGAATTACAGCCAATTTCGTTTTTCACTATTGCAAGGCTACCAGCTCCCCATAGGATAGAATGGGAGGTTTGTTTATAACATCTTATAAACAAAACTGGCCCAGGGAATTCGGTAAGAAAATAGAATTTAGTATGCCTGAACTCAGAATCTAAAGATGCATCTTTTAGTGAAGGTGATTTTTACATTCTGTGTTTGAAAATACCACTTTTAGAAAGTAGGTATTTTCTTGCTCAGTCATCCCGTGTGCCTCTGCTGGAATGTGGATTGCCTGTCTGGGTTTTGGATGACAGAAGGCTGGGGAGCAGGAGGGCTCCAGATAGTCTAGGTGGGTCAGGAAAGGGCTGAATAGACCTGGGCTACAATGGGGGAAGGGGGGAGGAGATTTCCTTGCACCTCAAAGGGCCTGGTCTGCCTCTGACAATGCCGTCTCCACCTCCTGCCAGCAAATCACACCAGAGAAGGCAGAACTGGTTCTGGCTGGGCACAGACACCCTCTGCCTAGAGGATCAAAGGATTTTTGGATACAAATACTGGGGCCCAGACCCCTGAACTTTAGAACTCTTTTGGATCAAGAAGACTGTCAAGAAGAAGAGCCGGAGAAGCTGTGAGGAGGAACTACCACTTTGCTGTGTGCTTCGCTGTGTTGGCCTGCAGTGGCTGCTTCTGTCTTGGGCAGTGAAAGGCCTGGACTGGACTTTCTGCAATCTACTTTTGTGAGTTTCTCCAAGGGCTTGAGGTAGAGCTTGCCCCCTGTTCAAGAAGACTCAGGAACAGCAAAGACTTCAAGTTCTTCAGCCCTCAGCACTTGGGACTGTGTGTTTTGTGCTGCAACAGAAGAAAAGCAACTCCACGACGTCGACGACGACGCTGCCGACTCCGTGTCCCGAAGGCACCGCAGAGGGCACCGCCGCAATGCCGCACCGCAACCCTGGTCTCACCGACGCCTGTTGACGCCGCCACCGAGCCGCTGCTTGCACCGCGACCTGTGGGCACCGCACCCCGCACCGCCTCGCTTCACGCCTCGCTTTGGCACCGCAGAGGGCACCGCCGCACTGCAGCACCGCGACCCTGGTCTCACCGACGACGCCTGTGGACGCCGCCACCGAGCCGCTGCTCGCACCGCGACCTGTGGGCACCGCATTCCGCACCGCCTTGCTTCACGAGGACGCCTTGGCCTGCCTGATACCGCCACTTCCCGCCGAAATCGATGCCGCTGCTTGCGCCGTGGATCGAGGGCACCGCTCGTAAGTCACACGACGCACCGCCCTCATCCCGCACCGCAGCCTTGGCCTACCGATGCCGGCGCCATCGACTCCAGTTCGTCAGCCGATGACAGCGCTTCAGCAACGACGACGCCGCTGCTTGCACCGTGACGAGCACCGCCTTCATCTCGCACCGCGACCCTGGTCTCACCGACGACGCCATCCGACGCCGCCACCGAGCTGCTGCTCGCACCGCGACCTGAGGGCACCGCATGCCGCACTGCTGCACTTCGCACCGCAGCACCCGACGCCTGCAGACGCCAGCGCTCCTGACTCCATCAGAGAGGAGAACGACTTGCAACGCGTGTGACTTCGAGGGCCCCGACGACTCCTGCACCGACCTCCGGAACCGACGCCTGCGGACGCCGTGGTTTCGGAAGCTCAACGAGAGGTCAGCGACGCCCTGCATTTCTAAAAGGTACTGTTTGCGGGTCTGCCCGACACCGTAGCTGGCCCGCGACGCCGCGGTCAGCCAGAACTGTTTGGATTTGTTTGCTCACGACGCCGTAATAGCCCCGGACGGGGCTATTGACATCAAGGAACTGTTTTTAAAGCATATTTTGCTAACTGAAGATTTTTAAGTACTGTATTGTGGATTTTTATCGTTTTTGGTCTTGTCTTAAATATATAAAAATATTGGATATTTTTCAAAACTGGTGTGGTGTCCTTTTGTAGTGCTTACACTGTATTACTGTTGGTTATGTGCAAATGCTTTACACACTGTCTCTAAGATAAGCCTGACTGCTCGTGCCAAGCTACCAAGGGGGTGAGCAGGGGTTATTTTAGGAGTGTAACTCCCTTATCCTGACTAGGGTGGTGGTTTTTGCCTGGCTTTGGCACATGCCCTAGCCTGCCAAAAATCCCATTTCTAACATTGGTTGTCAGCGGTGAGGATAGGACTTGCGTTTGCGCCTGACTTACAGTGATTGGTGTGCACTACTACCATATCGCAGACCATTACGTGCCACATACTGGTTCTTTTTCCTTTTGGCCTATTTTTTTGATCTTGCCAGTTTGAACTTGCTACTTCGTCATGCCTGAATCAATTGCATCATCTGTTGCATCCTTGGAAGTGGCCTTTGAGGAGGAGAGGTTAGAAACCTACAATGGGAAGGAATTGAAGGCGATCTGCAAAAACCTCAAAATCCAAATCAGGGGCCTCACCAGAAAAGAGGAGCTACAAAAGGCGCTGAGGGCCTGGGTAGCAGCCAGACATGCTAGTGAGCTGTCTGGAGATCTTGGCATGGAGGCAGAGGAGCCTATTCCAAGGGTGGATGTGCTTTTGGGAGAGGGGGCACCCTCTAAACCAGGCAGCAGCAGTCTGTCCCCAGAGGAGCTGGAGGACAGGCGGGAAGCGAGGAAGTTCGAGAAACTCAGGATGGAAAGGGAGAGGGAAGACAAAAGAATAGCCATGGAGGAAAGGAGGATGATGTTAGACCATGAGTTTAAAATGAGAGAGCTGGACTGGGAAGCCAGTGGGGCTAGGCCCAGCCCAGATGGTGGCAGCAAAAGTGTTAGGTCCAGTACTGAGGATGACATGACTGACGCTGAGACAGACAGACAGACAGACAGACAGACAGACAGACAGACAGACAGACAGACAGATACACACACACACACACACACACGTTTGGGGCCCTGCTTCAAGGAGGGGGTTGACATACACCAGGGGGTTCAGGATTGTGAGGTTACTCCAGTGGTGTGCAGTGTCCCTGAGGTGGATTGGGGAACTGGCACAGGGGATCATTTTCCTGGTAGTGGGAGGGACACTCTACTGACTCTAGATGAGAGGTGCAGGGAGAGGGGTTCCCCCATGATAGAAGCCCTGGTAAGTGAGTATGGAGACCAGCCAGACGAGTATGGGTTAAGAGACAGCAACAGTCAGACACTGTCTCACCAGTCTTGTGGGAATGATGTGGGGTACTTTTCTGAGGCACTGGATGATTGGGTGAAGGGTAGTTTGGTTAACACCTGTGTGGGGCTGTGTGATTCAATTGTTGGAGAGCATATTTTAAGTCCCTGTTTTCCAGAGCTATGCCAACACCCACTGGAGTGTGAGTTCTCTGACCCCAGGGAGCTTGCACGGGAGGCAGACCTTTTGGTGGATTCCAGAGGGTCTGGAGAAGCATCTGGGGGTGACCCGGAAGGAAGCGGCTTAGGTATTTCCCAACCGAGGGTGGTGGGAAAGGTTTGTGGTAGCCCAGATAGGTCCCGGTGTCGTGGGAAGGGTATAGGGACTCACGTCCTGTCTCCACGGAGAAGGAGTGGGAATGGGCGGCGGCCCAAGGTGCCCGAAACCCGGTCCCAGAGCCTGGGTGGTTCCAGGAGGGAACACCAGGTGGGGAGCCTAGGCTGCACTGGTAGGCCATCTGTTGAGGGGGATCTCCTACTGTCAGGAGAACATGGAGTGTCTGTAAACAGAGCTCCAGCGGTTCTGGTGTCTGGCGGTGCCGCTCCTAAGTGGAGGGTGCAGAAGTCCAGATTGAGGGGTGAGAGGGGTATGTGTTCCCCAGTGGGAGAACCAGTGGGTCAGGGTCAGCCTCGCCTGAGACCTCTGGTCAGCCTGAGGGTACAGACCCTGGGTTGGAGTACCAGGTTCAGGGTGTCCCCCCTGACCTGGGGGAAGGGGCGACTGCTAACAGTGCCCCTACCAGTTTGTCTTCTGGGGGTGCCGCTCCAGCTGGGAGGGTACAGAGCCCCAGGGAGGAGGACCGGGTGTGGGGGAGCCCACCCCAGTCCCTTGTTCAGCCTCAGGGTACAGACCCCAGGCTGGTGTACCAGTTGCAGGATAGCACCCCTGAACTGGTGGGCGAATTGAGCAGGACACCTGCCGCAGGTGCCCTGACAATTCTGGAGGGGGGTACCGCTCCAGGTGGGAGGGTACAGAGCAGCAGGGAGAAGGAGAGGTGTGGGAGAGCCCACCCCTGTCTCCTGTCCAGCCGCAGGGTAGAGGCCCTGGGCTAGTGTCAGGATGCCATACCTGACTTGGCAGAGGGGAGAGTGGAGAAAGGGTGCCAGGCACCTGGGGCTACCGCCCCCCACTCTCTGACGCCACAGCGGTTGGAGGGGCCTGAAAAGCCTAAGGCCTGGCTCTCATCACTGACATTTGTCAGTGGCCACTGTGGCTGTCTGTCCTGGTGGACAGAGTAGCCCCTGGGAGGGGGACAGGAGTCACACCCCGGGGGTGGACTGGGCCACACCATTGTGTTGGCCATGTGGGTACTGACTACCTGTTGGAACACATCTGTGAGCCAAGTAAGTTTAGGTGCTGCACAGATGGGGTCCACAGGTGAGGAGAAGGGTTCCCCATGGGTCAGCTTAGTGGGCCCTGAGAGTATGGATAGAGGGATCCAACTAGGTTCAGGAAGGCGTAGAACGGGAAGAAAACCCTGCTGTTGCGGGCCAAGTCCCATGTTCTATCGCCCCAAGCAGGGAAGTCCATCAAGGTATGGATTAGTCTACCCTGGCTTTAGGCTGGAAGGGGTTTGTGTTGGAAATGGCCCTTTTTGCAGGGTTATCCCCAAACTTTTTGCTTTTTCCTCCTATTTTTCCCTGACCTGTTTCTGTTGGTTTTAGGACTCTGGGCACTTTTCCACTGCTAATCAGTGCTAAAGTGCATATGCTCTCTGTGTAAACTGTGTTATGGATTGGTATTTCCACGATTGGATATTTGATTTACTTGTTAGTCCCCAGTAAAGTGCACTGAGTGTGCCAGGGCTGGTAAATCGAATGCTACTAGTGGGCCTGCAGCACTGATTGTGCCACCCACGTGAGTAGCCCTGAAAAGGTACCTCAGACCTGCCATTGCAGAGTCTGCGCGCAGTTTGTACTGCCATGTCGACTTGGCCAGTGCACACACTGGCCGGTCCCTAACCTTCCCTTTTCTTACATGTCAGACACCCCTCAGGTAGGCTCAAGGTACCCCTGTGGGCAGGGTGCAGTGTATGTGAAAGGTGGGACATGCCCTGGTGTGTGTGGCATGTCCTGATAGTGAATTACAGCCAATTTCGTTTTTCACTATTGCAAGGCTACCAGCTCCCCATAGGATAGAATGGGAGGTTTGTTTATAACATCTTATAAACATAACTGGCCCAGGGAATTCGGTAAGAAAATAGAATTTAGTATGCCTGAACTCAGAATCTAAAGATGCATCTTTTAGTGAAGGTGATTTTTACATTCTGTGTTTGAAAATACCACTTTTAGAAAGTAGGTATTTTCTTGCTCAGTCATCCCGTGTGCCTCTGCTGGAATGTGGATTGCCTGTCTGGGTTTTGGATGACAGAAGGCTGGGGAGCAGGAGGGCTCCAGTTAGTCTAGGTGGGTCAGGAAAGGGCTGAATAGACCTGGGCTACAATGGGGGAAGGGGGAGGAGATTTCCTTGCACCTCAAAGGGCCTGGTCTGCCTCTGACAATGCCGTCTCCACCTCCTGCCAGGGAATCACACCAGAGAAGGCAGAACTGGTTCTGGCTGGGCACAGACACCCTCTGCCTAGAGGATCAAAGGATTTTTGGATACAAATACTGGGGCCCAGACCCCTGAACTTTAGAACTCTTTTGGATCAAGAAGACTGCCAAGAAGAAGAGCCGGAGAAGCTGTGAGGAGGAACTACCACTTTGCTGTGTGCTTTGCTGTGTTGGCCTGCAGTGGCTGCTTCTGTCTTGGGCAGTGAAAGGCCTGGACTGGACTTTCTGCAATCTACTTTTGTGAGTTTCTCCAAGGGCTTGAGGTAGAGCTTGCCCCCTGTTCAAGAAGTCTCAGGAACAGCAAAGACTTCAAGTTCTTCAGCCCTCCGCACTGGGGACTGTGTGTTTTGTGCTGCAACAGAAGAAAAGCAACTCCACGACGTCGACGACGACGCCGCTGCCGACTCCGTGTCCCGAAGGCACCGCAGAGGGCGCCGCCGCACCGCAACCCTGGTCTCACCGACGATACCTGTTGACGCCGCCACCGAGCCGCTGCTTGCACCGCGACCTGTGGGCACCGCAACCCGCACCACCTCGCTTCACGCCAAAGCTTTGGCACCGTAGAGGGCACCGCCGCAACGCAACCCTGGTCTCACCGACGACACCTGTTGACGCCACCACCGAGCCGCTGCTTGCACCGCGACCTGTGGGCACCGCACTCCGCACCGCCTTGCGCCGAAGCTTTGGCACCGCAGAGAGCACACCGCACCGCGACCCTTGTCTCACCGACGACGCCTGTTGATGCCGCCACCGAGCCGCTGCTCGCACCACGACCTGTGGGCACCGCATTCCGCACCGCCTTGCTTCACGAGGATGCTTTGGCCTGCCTGATGCTGCCACTTACCGCCGAAATCAACGCCGCTGCTTGCACCGTGGTTCGAGGGCACCGCTCGTAAGTCACACGATGCACCGCCCTCATCCCACACCGCAGCCTTGGCCTACCGACGCCGGCGCCATCGACTCCAGTTCGTCAGCCGACGTCAGCGCTTCAGCAACGACGACGCCGCTGCTTGCACCGTGACCTGCCAGCACCGTGACGAGCACCGCCTTCATCTCGCACCGTGACCCTGGTCTCACCGACGACGCCATCCGCCGCCGCCACCGAGCCGCTGCTCGCACCGCGACCTCTGGGCACCGCACGCCGCACCGCAGCACCCTACGCCTGCCGACGCCAGCGCTCCTGACTCCATCAGAGAGGAGATCGACTTGCAACGCGTGTGACTTCAAGGGCCCCGACGACTAATGCACCGACCTCCGGAACCGACGCCTGCGGACGCCGTGGTTTCGGAAGCTCAACGAGAGGTCATCGACGCCCTGCATTTCTAAAAGGTACTGTTTGCGGGTCTTCCCGACACCGTAGGTGGCCCGCGACGCCGCGGTCAGCCAGAACTGTTTGGATTTGTTTGCTCACGACGCCGTGATAGCCCCGGACGGGGCTATTGACATCAAGGAACTGTTTTTAAAGCATATTTTGATAACTGAAGATTTTTAAGTACTGTATTGTGGATTTTTATCGTTTTTGGTCTTGTCTTAAGTATATAAAAATATTGGATATTTTTCTAAACTGGTGTGGTGTCCTTTTGTAGTGCTTATTTATTTATTTATTTATATAGTGCTACATTCATCCCAACGGGATATCACGGTGCTAAGGAGGCAGGGTCTGGTACTGAGAAGAAGGGCAGGAGGAAGTAAAAGTCTGCTTAGGTGGGAAATAAATGTGTTTTTAGTTTTTTCCTGAAGGTATTATAATCATTGATAAGTCGAAGCTCGACTGGCAGCCCATTCCAATGTAAGGCCGCGAGGTGCGAAAAGGTGCGTCCCCGGTCTTAACCTTTTTGATCCTTTTGATTCTGCAAGCGCAAGATGCTGTGACCGTAAGCATCTGGAGGGGATGTAGAATCGGATTTTATCTTGGAGAATTTTAGGGCCAATGCGGTGTAGTGCCTTAAATGTATGCCCCAGGAGCTTAAATCGTGCTCTTTGGCGCACCGGCAGCCAATGAAGTTGCTTCAGGCATTCAGTAGCTGAGCTTAGTCTGCCCTTATTGCAGACCAATTTAGCTGCAGCGTTTTGTACCACCTGGAGACGTTTAAATAGGTAGTCTGGCATGCCCACAAACAGGGCATTACCGTAGTCCATTCTGCTAACAAGCAGAGCTTGAGTAACTGTCCTCCTGTCGTCCAAAGGGATCCAAGGAAAGAGCCTTTTAGGAGTTTTAGCAAAGCGAAACTTTTCCCACAGAGGGTCCGTACGTGATCCTGCATGGATAGTTTGTCATCCATAAGGACACCCAAGTTCTTAGCACACCTCTTGGGCTCTGGAGCGTGTCCTAAAGAATGGGGCCACCATGAAGCGTCCCAAATGTGGTGGGCTCCACCGAAAAGCAGGATCTCAGATTTGTCTGCATTGAGCTGGAGACAGTGATCGGACATCCAGACTGCCATTTCAGTAAGGCAGTCATTAAGCTTGGTCCTTGTGCTCACGTGGTCATTACCAATGGCTATTGTTAATTGTGTATCATCCGCATATGAGCAAATATCAAAGCCCCATTTAGAGCCAATTTTTGCCAGTGGTGAAACATAAGCATTGAAAAGGGTGGGGCTAAGAGAAGCTCCCTGTGGGACACCACAGCTCAGAGTTTTTGGTTTAGAAGAATAAGCACCCAGTTGTACTGTTTGTTTCCGATTGCTGAGGAATGAATTGAGCCATTGGAGTGCTTTGGCGTGTATTCCTTTTCCATAGAGGTTGCGAAGTAAAAGCTGATGGGAGACCGTGTCGAATGCTGCCGATAGGTCCAATAGGATCAGAGCTACAACCTTGCCTTGATCCAGAAGTGCTCTTATATTGTCAAACACGGCCAACAGGGTTGTCTCCGTGCTATTTGTGGCCCTGAAGCCTGTTTGAGATGGGTCCAAAAGGCCATTAGATTCCAGATAGACAGACAGCTGTCTGTTGATCACTTTCTCCATTACTTTAGAGAGAAATGGAAGTAGAGATATTGGCCTATAGTTTGCTGGATTTGTCACATCTACACCTGCTTTTTTAAGCAGGGGAGTGACTATTGCATGTTTCCAGGCCTCCGGGAATACTGCTGTCTCAAGTGATCTATTGAAGAGTTCCGTAACATAGGGGCAGAGGGTGGGAATAATTTGTGAAAAGATAAAGTGTGGGCAGGGGTCGAGGGGAGAGCCAGACTTGACTTCCCCCATAGTTTTGGCTACTTCCTCTTGAGAGAAAGGGACAAAACTGCCCAACTGTGCTGTGGTGTTAGGACAAGGATCCGTGTTTACCCAGCTGTTAAAGTCAGTTGGGTCATTTGTGTTAAAAGATGAATAGATAGAATTTATTTTATCTATAAAAAAATCACTGATCATTTCACAGCAGTCTGGGGAGGGATGTAAAGTTTGTGACATGCATGCGGGTTTGCATAAGTCGTGTATAATTTTATACAATTCTTTCGCTGAATTCTTGCTTTCAGTTATTCTGTGTGCGAAGTAGGTACGTTTCGCTCCTTTGATGGCATTATGGTAGTTCTTGAGCATGGATTTGAATAAAAGTTTGTCCGTCTCAGATCTGGACATTCTCCAATTATGCTCCAGTGTTTTACATTGCCTTTTAAATGCTTTAAGTTCAGTCGAATACCATTTTTCTGATACACGTCTTTCCGTAGGCTTTGACCTGCGTTTGGGGGCGCAGTGATCTAAGGAATTGTAAATTTCTTTTTCGAGACATGCTGCTCCCACATCCGTGGGGAGCAAATCTAACGCCTCCAGGTTGTTAGAGGAAAAATGGAGTTGGAAAAGGTCGGGCGTGATAGATTTCCAGATGCGATAAAATTCATGTGTTGATGCATTAGTTGTAATAGAAGCTGCAGGTTGAGTAAATGAAAAGGTAATGAGCGAATGATCACTGTATTACTGTTGGTTATGTGCAAATGCTTTAAACACGGTCTCTAAGATAAGCCTGACTGCTCGTGCCAAGCTACCAAGGGGGTGAGCAGGGGTTATTTTAGGAGTGTAACTCCCTTATCCTGACTAGGGTGGTGGTTTTTGCCTGGCTTTGGCACATGCCCTAGCCTGCCAAAAATCCCATTTCTAACAAGAACCTTTTAGCTATTGTGCACTTAATGTGTATAAGGGCTTGCTTGACTCTTTCCCTCTGTTCTAGAAGGATTTTGCATCATGCAGAAGTTTCTAAGTGATGACTGGAACAGGGGTGGAAGGGCTGGGGAGAGGGGAGGTGGCGCAAGGTGGGTGCCCGGTCTTCAGGCCCTCACGTCAGCAGGAAGGTCAGTGCATCATGGCCAAGTGTTGCAGTGGGACAGTGTATCTGGTCAACCTGTAGAAAATAATGTCCACAGGTGGAGCTTCGTTTAGAACTAATACTCATGACTATAGGTTGGGCAGATCCTTTATCTAGCATAGAGTACATCATGATGGCTTATGAGGCAGGGCTCACAGCTAGACTACTGGCTATCATGTGCTCAGGTGAGGAGAGTTTTGAGCATCGTTAGGACTTATCGCAAAGGGAATTACGTCCCCACATGGGACAGGGCTTCGAGCCAGCTATCAAGGAATTACGTCGGCCAGTAGCGCAAGGCTTTGAGCCAACCTGCGGGGTATTATGGACGTAGGACATGGCTTTGAGCCAACCTGCAGGGTATAAAATCATATAGGGCTGGGCTTTGAACCAACCTGTAGGATATTATGTCCTCCGAAAGGACAGGGCTTAGAGGTAAAATGCAGGGTTTAACGTGCACACGAAGGGCAGGGCTTTGAGGTACCATGCAAGGTGTTAGGTCCACCAGTTGGGCACGGTTTCGCATTAAGCTGCACAATGATATGTCCACATGAAGGGAGTGGCATGGAGCTCACCTGCAGGATATTATGTCCACTGATAGGAAAGGGATTTGAAATGGCCTGTGGGTCACTATGTCCACTGGAAGGGCCAGGCCTTTCATCAAGCCTGCAGGATGCTGTGTCAACAGGTGGCACAGGAGCAGGACTTTTAGGTAGCCTCCAAAGTAGTGGTGGATGTTGTCCTAGGTTTCAAATTTGTGAATTTGAAATCTGAACTCACAGTGCACACGGTTTGTCACAGATGGTCGCAGACAGCCCTAGTTTGGAAACCTGTTTGCACCAGGATCATGGCAGCGAAAGATTATTGCATTTTTATCATTGACAGGTTAAATGAAATACAAGAAAACTAGTAGGTCATTGAAGGACCCCCCCCCCCCACATATGGGAGAGAGGATCTAAATGAGAAACCAACCACAGACAAGATGACGCAACTGGGAAGGAATCCAACTCCAGGGAACCTCGGATAAACCAACCCTAGGCAAAAGAAGGCAAGCTTCCTGAGAGGGAAGACACATAGCAAAAAACAGAGAAGCTGGGGCGGAACCCATCCAAGGGAAGACAGAAGACCTCGGAGGAAACCTAGTAATGTGTAAGAGAGTAGACTCAGCAGGGGAGCCATCTTTTGGGAGCAACTGCAGTCCCACACGAGAGAGAACTCCTGAAAGTACAAGTAAGTACGTTGAGTTAGACGTAAGCAGACACGCAAGTTAAAACACCCCTTGCAAAGACTGAGAACTAGGAAGGAACCCAACACTAGTTTGGGAGGGAAACCATATATACAGAAGGGAGAGCACCCAGAGCCAAGCTCTAGGAAAGACAGAAAAACCTGGCGAGAACTTGGGCTCCAAAAGAGTTGGAGGATCAGGAACGAGTCCTACCTCGAAGGGAGTAAGAGGACCCCAGACGGACCAGCAAGTCAGACTAGTAGAAAGAAGAACATATAAAATGGTTGAGCTAGGACTACTTAAATGTACAAAAAATCTTCAAGTTTCTAGTCTGATTTTCTGAAATCTCAGAGAGGTGGCGTAGGGCTCAGTATGAAACGAGACTGGAGCTGAAGAGCGATCTTAGCGTATACGAACCAGGTGTCCGCAAGTTTTCGATACAGAAGAGTTTGTACTAATCAATCAAGATTACCATCAATCAATCAATCATAGGGTTGAACCTGGTACTACTGCTCTGATTGACAATATCTGGTACACTAAACCAGAGACTTTCCCTCATCTCCACTGCTCTGGTTGCATGGAATGCATCTTATTCAAAGGTATGCTCTGCTTAGGAAGGAGCATAGCAGAGTAAGAACATGCAATGTAGCACATGTGACACTTGGGAATTACTGGAGAGTGTGGTCTTCACATGATGAGAATATGTCACCCAAGACCTTCCATGGCTGGGAGAGTCCACCCTTGCGGGGGTGCCGCTTCTTGTAGTTAGACCCAAATATTTTGTGTGCATGCTCATCTTTCAGTTAGAAGGATATTCAGCTAAATCGACATGTGTGTTGATCTGGATAAATATTTGTTTACGTCAGAGGGAGGCCCTTCCCCCTTGGGATGTATAGAACGTTCCTGTTGGAGGAAGTTGAACCTGCATGGTCTGGATTCTATTGACCATACAGCAGCAAATGAGACATCCATACTATTAATCGAACAGCAGGCATACAAATGGGGATCATTTACATAGTCCTTAGTAATCCTGAAAACCTAGCTTGACCCCTGAAGCCATGAACCAGTGCTGGACACCTCAGGGAGTACTTCCCCCATCATACCCTGCACCTTCAGTAGTCCTATCCAACTCATTCCGTCACCCGATTGACTTGCTGCTAGGTAGTCAGCTGGGCTGGTCCCCGGATTACCTCCTGCATCTCTGGGGTACCACACGATGCTAAGAGGATGCTTTGGGGCATTTTACAACTGGTTTACAGAACGGACGGAGGGGTGGAGAGGGCACGGGACTCCATGCTGACAAGTTACAATGTATACACAGGTTTAGATGCCGCAGGAGTGTGTATCATAAAGCAATACTGTGATTGGTTCACTATTTATCAATCTTCAGTAGGATTGGTCTTCGCATGATTAGGAAACTTCTGATGACGGTTGCTATGTCCTCTAATAGTTATGGTCTAATAGTTATGGTTCCAAACTTCCACCTTAATAAACTCTTTTGATTGGGAGGTGGCCGTTATGGATCTGGGCTCACGATTTGGTAATGACCGAACAGTTTGAGAGGGAAGGAGGGGCCTCACAGGCCGATGCTTATTCTGTTTAACCAGCGCTGGGAAAAAATGGAGGGCTCTGAGATTTACTCCCCTTTAACTGGGCAACCATACCACTTAAATATGCAATTTCAGAATGCATATCTCCATGATACAACCATTCAACTCAGATGTCTACTGGCCCATGTCAGGACAGTGACCTTCAGCCTAACTGAACTCCTCATTTTCCAGCACACATCCTAGAACTTGTATTTGAACTTTCCCTTTGATGCATGGGCCTACAAGTCCCAGCATGCTTTCAACTTTTGGGTGAAGAGATGTGGTTGATAATCACTGGGGTGACAAAGGCCATTTGAGATTATGCAACTGTTATGGCACACAAAGAAATTGAATTTCTCTCATGTTCGGGCATGAACAACAAGAGACATTTTAGGTCTTGTGTTGGGCACAAAGTTAGAATTTTACTAAAATTATATGTACAGCATATTTAATTATAGGGGCTTTCAACTGGCTCCTCATTCTCTAGTCTGTTATTTTGTCATTCACATTTTTCTTCTGCACGCTATAGCATAGAGCATGGGGCAATGAGCCGGGCCACTTCAACCACTGGGTAACTTCACAGTGAACGATGGCATTTTCCCTTTCACAAAGAGCACATCCACACACAAAGTAGTTCCCTTCAGTACCGGTGACTACTACGGCAATGTGGGCTTTTAGAAACCAAAACATATTTTTGTTTTTTAGCACTTGTTCTTTTTTTTTTCTTAGATTGAGAAGGGCCCTGCAGCTTCCCAAACAATAAGGATTTGCAAAAACCCTGACGAAACAAAACAAGTGCTGACAAAGCCAACAGGCTGACAGCCAATGCCAGAAGTGTTTGTGCCAGTTATATGAGGGTTTATAACCTTGGGTTTGTTTTTATTGATTTGTGTGTGGCTGAAAGGCCAGAGCAGGGTCCAAAAGGGTGTTGGGGACGCTCCAATGCTAAGTGTGTTGCCCTCTGTTATCTTCTAATACAACACTCAGACACAGTTTACAACTCAGCTTAAGCATTACTTCTTTAACAGTTAGCTGCATCTCTGGTGGCACAACCTCGTCAGGTCACACTGGCTACACACCTTTTTAAAAGGATACATTTATGAACTTTGACTTAAGCTCTCCAAAAAGTGCCTTGATTGTGAAAGCACTTCACCCTCCTATTGAGGTTAAGCCAGTTGTGTGCAACTAAAATGAAATCCAGGATTTACTATTTTTTTTGGGCCTGCCTTCCCCAGAGTCCCTACATATTGATGTTGAGATCTGTCTGAGATCTCTTACATACCCCTGATATTTCCATTTTCCTTCTGATGGTCTGCTCACATGTCCTAGGCACAAGGTCTTAAGTCCATGTATTTATGTCTTATCTTGTTGCATGAGAGTGCTTTTATCAGGTGTGGCTTGGGTGTGTTCTCTAGTGCAACTTTCTCCCATCGAATGTTGTTGGGTTGGTATTCCATGTGCGGACACACTCCAAAGTCCTAGTGGGTCTGCAGACTTGTTTCAACTGCATTCCCCCTCCTGGTCATCACGTGAATGGTGCTGGTGTGAACCTTCAGCGAGTGCGGCTGCCCGCGGCGCACGCAGTGGGCCCCTTTAAGAGGGCAGCCCCCTTAGTGCCGCATTAGGCACGTCCCCGTGCACCAGCTGCCAGGGCCCCTTCTCTCAGGAGTCCCGCCTATGTCCGGCATCTCTGCGGCATCACTTCCGGTGCGCAGTGGGGCTGGGAACAGGTATTTATACCTGCCCCCTCCCATTGCCCTTCCTCTTTGCTCCTTGCTAGACACGCTGTCACCCTCCCAACCGCCTACCCTGCGTGCCGGCGGGCAAAGGAATTGAATGTTTTAATGTATTAATTTATGTTGCAGGCGGAGTTACAGGGCGATCCGGAGGCTGATTGGTACAAAGGGGTACCATTTCAGGAGCACAGAGTGCTGCCATATGCCAAACCCCAGGAGTCTTTACAGCAGGACCCTGGAAGAAAACGTCGGCGCCCCGCTAGTCCTTCGGGCGGTTGTAAGCCTGAGCAACCGGGGGCTGGCCTTGTAACGCTCCGCCCCTAAAAGGCGTGAGTAAAGTTATGGACTGGTGGTCCATGGTACGTTAAGGGGGAAAATCCCCACATAAATGGTAGCACCGATTGGGTTGGCCACGGTGCAATTTGGCTCATCAGGCGGGCAGGACAGATAAGGTTAGTCACCGCTGCCTGCCCTTGGATCGCCCATAAGTTAACCCACCACGTTGGCATACTTCTTGTATGAAATAAATCTGCAGCAAACTGTTTTCCAACAAAAAATTGTGTGGACTGATTATTTTGTGCAGCGAGACAAATTACTACTAAGCGGGTGGGGGTTGCCGATATGGGCACTATGCCGACTGTTTGGGTGTGGGATCCATCACTTGTTATGTACTGACAATCCTTCTTCGGAGGCGCGTGTGGCTCCCACCAGATTTCAGCTGCTCCATTCATTGCTGACCCATGTGGGAAGGCCATTGCACCCATTAGATTTATTTTATGTCAGCCACAGGTCCATACGATATGCATCCGTCATGCAGGAAGCAGAGGTTCACATCACAAAGGAACTTGATCCAGTGTATGCTTGGTAGGCATCCAGGATCTACAAATACCCTCTAGTGTGTGTCCACCATATCATGGCCTACTTCAGAGCCTCCTGTCACTATTTGTAAAGTACTTGTTGGTGCACGAGTTCTCTTCAAGTACGGAGGCGTTTCAGTTCTACATGTGAGGCTCGCGCGCCAGTGCATTTTTCAGTACGGTCGGTTACATGTGGCCATAGTCTGAGGGTACTACATACTGAATTTCAGCAGCTAAGGCAAGATCACCTTGTACCTGCTGCATTCATGGAATTACATATCATGGTGCGTAACCCACTCACTGGTCAGTCGCCAAAGAACCCCAATATAGAATTTCTTCACATGGAGGTTTATACTTTATGGGGATGAGCCCTATATAAGTGATAACATACATTAGTCCATCAAAATCAGGTAGGAGAGACTTCAATGTCAAATTAACATTTCCGGGAAGATTTCACATCAAGTCTTCTGGTGTAGAAAAAAAGTCTCTTTTATACACTATCGTAATCGTTCTTTTTAAAAGAGATGTCAGCCCAGCCACAGCTGCTGGGCGTCACTGCTCACATATGCACCCGAAATAGGCCTTTATGTCCAAGTGAAACCGCCTGTAGTGTTTTAAATTAATACAGGATAAAAGGCCAAGCTATTGATAACACCGACTTGACTGGTAGCCCACTGGACTCAGATACAATGTTTGGTCCTTGTCGAGCGTGCATGTCGCTATTGATAACACCGACTTGACTGGTAGCCCACTGGACTCAGATACAATGTTTGGTCCTTGTCGAGCGTGCATGTCGCTATTGATAACACCGACTTGACTGGTAGCCCACTGGACTCAGATACAATGTTTGGTCCTTGTCGAGCGTGCATGTCGCTATTGATAACACCGACTTGACTGGTAGCCCACTGGACTCAGATACAATGTTTGGTCCTTGTCGAGCGTGCATGTCGCTATTGATAACACCGACTTGACTGGTAGCCCACTGGACTCAGATACAATGTTTGGTCCTTGTCGAGCGTGCATGTCGCTATTGATAACACCGACTTGACTGGTAGCCCACTGGACTCAGATACAATGTTTGGTCCTTGTCGAGCGTGCATGTCGCTATTGATAACACCGACTTGACTGGTAGCCCACTGGACTCAGATACAATGTTTGGTCCCTGTCGAGCGTGCATGTCTCCAACCCTAGGCCATTGCATCGGGGGCCAGGTACACATGTGTGACATTGCACGGTTCCTTAGAGGTGGGACCTGGCCCTATCTGACCTTGACTGCTCTGCACATCTCAACTTCTTTTAGTCCCACTGCAAGATTGACTTTCTCCACACGGCCTAAGTTTCTTAGATTCAGTCATATGTAGCAATTCAAGCTTTAGTACAGTATGCAGACTGCACTTTTGTGGGGCGAGACATATTTAAGTAATAAATTATAAAATACACAGATCTCGGAAAAAAATACAAATAAAGTAAAAACAAATATCTCCCTATCTCGCTCCAGAAAGCAGTCACAGTGTTAAAATGATTTATTGTGGAGATTGTGTTTGTTAAAAGCCATTTGCTGCATTTCTTGGCATTTTCAGAGGATTATGAATGAGAGAAACTTGACCAACTTTAGATGAATGCAGGTGCAGGGAGATGGTTAGCCTGTTGGTGGAACTCTGGGTACAGGGGCGGATCAGGGCACACTGAATCAAAGTACAGGGGCTTGTCTATTGCATTCTGCTGCAATCACAATTTTTAGATATTGAAATATTTCATAATGCAAATTCTGTTTCCTGGCCTGCCAGATTCTATTGCCTCAGTGGGATTTGCACAAATGTCTGAAGTTTCTTAACTTAATTGAACTAAAGCTCAAAGTTTGATTTATTCTAAATCCTGGTGTATTACTCCAACTGTATGCTGGTCTCGGCTACACAAGAGCCAACCAGGTAAGACCATGAACAACATCGTCTTTGGACATTTAGTGCCAATTGCACGTACATACATCAGCAAATCGAGGGCAGGCATTTTACTAGATTCTGCTCATTACTCTTCATTCTATTCCTCAAGACAATTTGCCATTTCCCCCAAAAACCACACTAATCACTTTCATGGTCTAATCACTCCCTGGAGTAGCTGTTACTATGGCAGTTCTCTAAGAAACGCAGGCCTTTTTGTAACACCTCCTTTCATCATAGACACAGACAGATAAAATTCTTTGCTACAACCAGCCTTGAAAAACTTAGGGCCCCAATTACAGTTTGAAGGACGGGATACTCCATGACAAATGTGTTAGATTACCTGTACGTTACAGTCTATGGAACTTGTAATACGGCAGACGGGATATTACATGTGCATTATAGCCTATGGCACTTGTAATTCGGCAGACGGGATATTACATGTGCATTATAGCCTATGACGCTTGTAATTCGGCAGACGGGATATTACATGTGCATTATAGCCTATGGAACTTGTAATACGGCAGACGGGATATTACATGTGCATTATAGCCTATGGCACTTGTAATTCGGCAGACGGGATATTACATGTGCATTATAGCCTATGACACTTGTAATACGGCAGACGGGATATTACATGTGCATTATAGCCTATGGCACTTGTAATTCGGCAGACGGGATATTACATGTGCATTATAGCCTATGACACTTGTAATATGGCAGACGGGATATTACATGTGCATTATAGCCTATGGCACTTGTAATTCGGCAGATGGGATATTACATTTGCATTATAGCCTATGACACTTGTAATATGGCAGACAGGATATTACATGTGCATTATAGCCTATGGCACTTGTAATTCGGCAGACGGGATATTACATGTGCATTATAGCCTATGACACTTGTAATTCGGCAGACGGGATATTACATGTGCATTATAGCCTATGACACTTGTAATATGGCAGACGGGATATTACATGTGCATTATAGCCTATGGCACTTGTAATTCGGCAGACGGGATATTACATGTGCATTATAGCCTATGACACTTGTAATTCGGCAGACGGGATATTACATGTGCATTATAGCCTATGACACTTGTAATATGGCAGACGGGATATTACATGTGCATTATAGCCTATGGCACTTGTAATTCGACAGACGGGATATTACATGTGCATTATAGCCTATGACACTTGTAATATGGCAGACAGGATATCTGTAATGTTTTGATGGAGCATCCTAGCCCCCAAATTATAAATAAGGCCTTTAATCTATGATGTTTATTAAAAAAAACAATGATTGAGGTTCCAATATTTTGCTATTGCTTAAACAGAAATGCAGTCAATTGTAGCGGTTTTTGGAAAAACCCCAAGACTTTGAATAATAAATAACTACACCAGAAAAAAAGAATTGCCATGGTGTTTAAGCATCTCAGCTGGCCACGAACCACGTTTCTACAGGATGAAAAAAAAGACTGAAAACAATTGAACAATGATCCTTGGATAGTAAACAAGGGCTTAGCCCACTGCCTTCACCAGGGGAGAGAACCAGGGCAGAGCTGCAGACTTTGGAGCTGGGGAACCAGGTTCGAGTCTCAGCGTCGGCTCAACATCCTGTGATGCTGGGCAAATCACTTAATCTCCCCGTGCCTACCAAAACTAAATGTGTCCTTGTGTAACGTAACTGGTGCTCATGTAAAGAGCTCCCAATACCTTCAGGTCGAGTTTGCGCTATATAAATCTGCAAAAAAAAAATTAAAAAATAAGCTGCAGCACAATATGTGCAATTGAATGTCTCAGCTCCACATTTCCTCACAGCTTCCTTCAATAAGTCCATGTAGGACAATTTTGTAAATGTAACCCCCTCCTCTAAAGTCATTGTGAAAGATGACTATGCTGGAGAGTGAGGTTGGAATTAAGTCAACAAACTGATATGTCTACAGGAAATTCATACATTTGTCTTCTGCATTAATGATCAAAGCTGAGGACCATGGGCCACACGAGTAGCTGGCTGGTGGTGGAGCTGTGTTTGCACAGTGTCTATGATGTGGACCACCCAACTCCTTGGGTGGTGCTGGAGGGTATCACTCAGGCACAGCATATATATAGCATCTGCCTCATCGGGCGTCCCGCTTCATCGACGAGTTTGAGCACAGCAAAGGACAGGCAGTGCTCCGTTTCTGTGTTCACATTGACAAAGTGCTGGTTGTGCATCACGTGCCCTGTAAGTAGACCAGGGTTCCATTGCCAAGATAGTGGCGCATTGTGAGAGAGTCATTAGGAGAGCACGTAGGCTTATAGTATCCCTGCCAGCTCTTCTACCCCCTCCACACTATTGCGGACAGCTCTTGTTCGAAAATATATCGACAGATACAATATCATTATGAGAAATAACGTCTTGGTTTGTCACCCTCACAAATCCTGGCGGGCCCACTAAGCTTTCATCCTTCCTAGAATGATAAAAGGTGTACCATAGAGTTGGGTAACAATAAACATTTGTAATTTCAACGTCAAGAGACCCAATACTTAAGCGCACGTTATGGTATGTTACACTAGGTAAGTGGTACCAATGAGGCTCTATCGAGGATGGGCATGGCTCTGTGATCACACCTTCAGTGTGGCAGGGCACACCACAGAGCCAGTCACAGTATGGCTGCCACATGGTGTTCGGCCATGGTCCATGCCCAAAGCTGTCAGCCACACTGTGTGTTCAAGAGCGGGCAGTGTCAGGCCCGCCAAGAAGCCCTGAAGAAGATCCCGGTGTGGTGGGAACAGCCTGGCCAGGAGCCAAAGAGGGCACGAGTGAAGGAGACAGCAAAGTTAACAAATAATGTATTCATTTCTGCTGGAAGGGCAGATGGGTGTTTTGCTTGCGTGTGAATGGCATGGCAGAGGTAGGTTTTTGTACAGTGTGGGTGTACTGCACAAGGGGCACCATGGTCAGCGGTGGAGCATAAAAATATGCTGTAAACAAAGTATGGGTAAACCACACTGGCTAAGAAGCCTTAGGTTCTGACGGGGTGCTCACTTATTCCACTTGCTTCAAGTGCCAGCATACCTGATCTTTCCAGGAATGTTTGGGGGTTCACTTTCCCCCCAAAACTCTTTTTAAACAAATCGTGGCCAGGCAATGTCATTTTCAACACACGTCCTTCAATGAGTGGCTGAGAATCGGAGGCACTTCTAAAATTGCAGATAGGTAATTTCACATGTTGTGGGTAGTTTTACAATGTATAGATTATTTTTCCTTCACTTCTAATCAATTAATTTGCTTTATTTTTCATGCAGCCCCTTTCAAGTAGATTCCAAGTATTATTTTATGGCTGAAATTTTGTTTGGGAAGAGCTGGGTAGAAAAATACAAATATCCACTGAATTCGCAATCTCAAGTGATAAACAATAGACTTGGATAGATCAACATAAATAACCAAATGCATGCACATGGGTCATAAATTAAGAACCACAGCAGAAAGTGGCATCTAGTACCAGGAAGACATTGGAAAGGAGTTTCTCAAACACAAACTGCAACGCCACTCAAATACAGAGGCTGCTCCTCTGTAATGGCGGACGAGCATCGCCCCACTTGTCAAAGTCAGCCAGCGAAAAATAAAATGATAATAAAAAAATATTATGATTTTATTTTCAGCTGACTTACTGACCCGATGTCAGTGTAGGACAGGGCGGGGCCAGACCATGGCAGGGGGAGGAGTGATGGGCACTGTAAAGTGCGCATGTCGGTTTGGCCGGCCAACTTAGGCCGGCCAAACAGACATGCGCACTTAGGTTTCTCCAATCCAACTTGGTTGCACAACCGGGTTGGAGAAACTGCACAGACTACCAGGCTGCTCAGACCAATCATAGTGCTGCTCTCATGCCAGGTATAGCATGAGAGCAGTACCGGGATTGTGTGGTGAGCCTGTGCCCCAGTGACTGACGGAAGAAGAGCCGAAGAAGAGCTCCGAGGCGGCCGGTGTTGACAGGTACGTTTTTTTTATTATTTCCCTTATCCCGCGTCTCCCCCATCCCCGCCCCCCACTTTAGCTATGCAGTAGCCGCCACTGCTCAGATACCAGCCTTAACTCTCCTACCCCCACAGCAAGAAACAGCTAAAGAGACACCACTTCCGACAACACCTTGTCACAATGCACACTCCTAGCCATCCCACCCAGTCAGAGATATTGTCTGCTTCCTCCAACTCCACCACAAGACCCTGCTCCTCAACTACATCCCTTCACCAAGCACTGGCCTGCTTACCCGTGGCTCTTCAAGGGAACCCCCCCATCCACTCCCCTCTCCGCTACCTTATTTCTCTCCCTCCCTTAGCTTGCTTTGTTGGGGACCGGTTTGTGACTCTGCTGGCGGAAGACACCGGACAGAGGATCCACCGTCTCCGATCACGGGTAATGGAGTGCGTTCGATGCTAATCTACACGGGCTGCTCCACCTCTCCCTTCATTAGAGGGCATACCTGCCCTTTAGAGACAGACGCAAGGGGACTACAGTGACACTACCTTGGCTGGGACGTAGTCAACGCAACCTCACCTTGAAGCCCGACGAAGGTGGGAAGGAGTAGAGCAGGACCCATCTCAGCAGGTGAGGACAGCCAATGCCAATGGAACCTCCAAATATGTACTGTGCACAGATTGGAAACAATGGGAAGGGAAACTCGCAGACCACTGGGACACGGCATCGACCCAAAAAACGCCTGAGAGCGAAGAGAGCATTCTTCGGTGTCCCAGTCCCCCAAGGTCAATTTATCTTGCACGTACTGTCCAGTACCTACTGGGACCATCTACGCAATGCTGGTGGGATCTCCAACACTGATTATAACTGTGTCCATTCTGATGGTTCTGAACATTTATGTACAATATGGATTTCTGGGAGTAGAAGTAAAGTAATTTTCCTTTTAAGAAAAAAACACTGATTGGACAATGATCTACTGACCGAAGTTATTCACTTTGCTGAGTATCTACCCTACAGCACCTCTCTGAAGAAGCAGTGTGCTGCTCGACTTCACTTCCCCCCAGGGCCAAGTGCTCAAGGGTTTGCACTTGGTGCTCAGTTTTGGGCTCAATAGTAAGGTAAAGCTTAATAACTCAGCAGTAAAAGGCTCTTATTACAATTTGAGCCCAGTTTGCCCTGGGAGGCCTGACTAGTAATTAACCACTGTATACATGAGGTACAACACGAACATTAACTTTAAAATAAAACTTACCCTAACAGTAAGGCTAACTCTACCCATTACCCCAACTTTACTCCCAGCTTCTAAACTTTACCCTAGCATGAACCTCAACATGAAGTCTAACCCTTACCAAACCCGAAACATTAATTCTAACCCTACCCCTCAGCTTAGCCTTACAGGGTCAATGTAGTGTTGACAGGGAAGAGATATGTAGGTGTAGGGAGACATTGTTGTGGTGTCTATGCAGTGGTAAGTAGATCTAGTGGAATCAATGTAGCAGGGGTGAGACACTAGTGAACGGCTCCACAATTTGACTGCAACTGCACCCAGTACCTTCTCTTCACCTCGACACCACGTACCTGTCCCTAAGCGCCTTTTGAGGCCATACAAATATTACGCATATCCTGTTTCTTACAGACCCTTAAACTGAAGTTTATTGAGCATCTAACTGCTTAAAATGTTGCTATTTAGGATGGGTGCGATGAAGTGTTGCACCAATGTTCACTCAATTTGGTCGTAGGAGGAAGGCAAGATTAGAAAGCGGGTCTCATGGTCCCACATCTGACAACAGACACACAATTTACTTCCTGTAGCAATCTAGATTTGGTCTCAAGTGCAAGGCCGAACTGGCCGCACCTGGCATCTGGCGTTTCCCCGGGAAGCTGGAAAGGGGGGGGGGGGGGGGCAATCGGTTGTGTTACTGGGGCCGTTTTTGTAGCGGTGAAGCACTTTTGAAAGCACCCGCTGCAGAGTTCCTTGTATATCCAGTAGTTTTCAGGCAACAATAAAAGTGTCAAGATAGCTCTGGTGATTAATGTACCTGCTGGAGGGACAGCAGAGTGGTAGTTTTAACAAGTCTAAGGTTGATGTCCTGCTAATCATACTTTAATTTCTCAGGACTGTTCGTAGACAATTTTATATTGTTGGAATAGTACTGGAGAGGGCACTATCTCTGGCCTATACGTGATCACAAGTCCAGTGAGGACAGCTTTCAGTGTGGTTGTACTCCGGAGCGAACAAATGTATTGTTGGAAGCAAAACCGGTTTGACGCTGATGGGCAGCATAATAACCCAGATTGAGCCGCCACGTGGTGGTACAGAAGAAGCGCAGGTTTTTTTTAAAAATTATTTATTTTATTAAATTTTCATAAATGCAGAAAAATACAAAAACAAAAGGAACCCAAGAAAAGTGAAAAATAAAATAAGATAAAGTACAGAGACCAATACCGGGCATAACATCATTTACAGTGTATATTAGTGAATACCGTCCATCACTCATAATGAGTATCATGTAACATAACATGCAGCATCATGTCATCCACGTCCCGGAATGTTGAAAGAAAAGAGTGGCAGCAGAGTGCTAAAGACAAAATTATAAAGAATCATTATATATCCACCCCTGCTTCAAGTACCAAAGCAGGCAACAAGCGTTCCAGAACAGTAGAAGTGGGAGGATCCCCGACATTCCCTTTGTGAAAACAGCCAGGTGCACATGACAGGCAGTCTCATCTCACTTCGTTCACCGAGGTGGAGGGGGTGCCCCGTTTCCAGCATCATTATCTTTAGTGGTGAGGTATGTCTTATACAATTCCCAAAAGTTTTTTGGGCGGCTGCACGGGGAAGCATTTCGCTGTAATTTTCGGTTTGGGTACAACAATACATCATATCTTTTGACCAGCTAGCTACTGTGGGGAGTGGGCCACGGGACCATATCAGCTAATCTCCTTATGGCTTTGGGCAGAGGTTTGGAGTATCCGAGCAGCGCGAGCATGGGGTCTGGGGTTAGTGGCATATCAAAGATGTCCCATAGCAATTTAAAAATCTGTGTCCAGAAATTAGCAATCCCCGGGCACACCCATGCAAGGTGAAGGAAATCGGCCACGTCAACACCACAACACTCACACGTAGCGGCGTCGCGTAGCCCGTACCTATGCAGTCTCTCGGGAGTGTAATATACCCTATTGAGAAATTTGAAGTGAATCAACCTGTGTCTCCCATTTAGCAAAATGTGCTTCGTACTTTTGCAGCAGTATATCCACATCCCATCATCTATATCTACCCCTAAATCCACCTGCCATGCCAATCTCGCCTTCGTGTAGTGGTTGGAACGGTAACTCTGAGTAGTCTTGTATAGCTTTGCAATAATATGATTCGGAGTATCAGTTCTAATTATATATGTGAGGGCAGCCACCTCAGGCGGCTCCGCCATATCTGAGCCCAAATTCTCAAGAAATGACCGCCTCATCCTGTGAAACTGAAACCTAGTAAGTGTTGTGTGTTGTTGTACTGCCGTGACCACTTCTTCCCACGTTTTGACTGTACCGTCAGAGAACATATCGCCTATCGTCTCGATATTCAGGGACTCCATCGCCCTCGTAACCCCTGTCAGTACATGCAGAGAGTACAAAACGGCTCCCGCCTGTAGTTTCAAGAGATGTTGCCAGGCATGCACCGTCGTGTTGATAGAGTCTACGATGCCAGTCCTATGGTCCGGAGGTTTAAATAGGAGTGCTGGCAAAGGGCGTGGAGCAGCTACCACCCTCTCAATCTGTATATGCGGAGTATCAGCCGGGCTGTGCATCCAATAGTGCGCATGCGCGCTTTGGGCCACCCTATAATATACATCTAAGTCTGGGGCTCCTAAGCCCCCCATGTGATATGGTAGCATAAGTATCTCCCATTTGATGCGCGCATGTTTGCCTGCCCCAGCGAGCCTGATTAATAAGGATGTAAGTGTTCGGAAAAAGGGGCTAGGGAGGACCATCGGAATGTTGACAAACAGGAACAGAAACCTCGGCAACACAACCATTTTCATAATTGATATTCTTCCCATAAGGGACAATGGCAGTCTGATCCAGCGATCAATGTCGTCCTCCAACTTACTCATAGCAACCCCATATTTCTCCCTAAATACCACCTCAGAGTCAGTGTGAACCTTGATACCCAAGTAGCGCACTGGGTCTGTTGTCCACCGCAGCGGGGAATCAGGGGCGAGGGGAACTGTGACAGTGGTAAGTGGGAAAACAATCGACTTGGTCCAGTTGACCTGTAAGCCGGACATAGCACCAAATTTGACCACCTCTCGCAAAACTGGAGAGGGGTTAGTTTCAGGGTCTCGGATGTATAGCAGCATGTCATCAGCAGAAGTGGAAATGATCAATTGGTATCCCGGGAAGCGAATTCCTCTGTACCTATGATATTCTCTGAGTGCACAGGCCAACGGCTCCGCAACAAGCGCATATAGTAACGGAGAAAGCGGGCACCCCTGCCGCGTGCCCCTAGTGATCGGGATTTTGTCCGTGACCAGGTCACCCAGTTTTATCTGAGCCGCCGGGCTATTGTATAACACACTAACAATTTGCAGAAAGATGCCCCCCACCCCCATCCTTGTCAGCACTCGATACATAAATTTCCATTCGACCGAATCAAATGCCTTCTCCATATCAAGGAATATGACCACAGCCTGAACATCCTGCCGCGTGTGTTGGATTGCCCCAAAAACCGTTCGGATATTATAAGTCAGGTTCCTGCTCGGGACGAACCCAGCCTGCTCCGGTGCCACAAGCAGCGGCACGAGAGGGGCCAGCCGGTTCGCCAAAATTTTGGCATATAGCTTGGCGTCCACATTTAGAAGTGACAAGGGGCGATACGAAGCGCACTCAGCAGGTGACTTATCAGGCTTCAAAATCGCAACAATGAGCGCCTCCCTCATCGAGGGTGGCATCTGGCCTCTTTCGCTGATCTCCTCAAAGAGCGTGCTCAAGTGCGGAATAAGGACATCTTTAAACTCCTTATAAAATGAGACCGTATGGCCGTCCACCCCAGGTGCACTACCAGATTTCATCCCCGTCAATGCTGCTGTGATCTCCTCCGCGTCCAAAGGCCGCATCAGAAATTCCCTGTGGGCATTCGTCAGCCAAGGTAGTTTGATGTGAGCCAAATAATCAAGCATTTCAGCATCTAGACACCCCGCCTTTGACGCATATAACTGCGTATAGAACTGCTTGAATCTATTAGCTATATCTGACGAGTCCGTCAAAGGGGCTCCCTGGTCGTCGTTGATAACTCCCACCCCAGTTGTCTCTCTGCGCTTCCTTAGCAGGGAGGCCAATACCGAGCCAGGGCGGTCACCCTCACCATAGACACGAGCCGTCGCATACTTCCCCATATGTTTAAGCTCTAAGTCAGCTGTCTCATGGTATTCCGTTATGAGTTCCTTAAACTCCTCCGTAAGCCGGTCATCAGCTCCATTAAGGAGGTCACGCTCTATCGCCTCGCAGTTTCTTCTCCAGATCCGAAAGTCGCCCACGAAGGGACTTAAGGACGCCGGAATGTTTAGTCATAGCTATCCCCCGGATATATACTTTAAAGGCCTCCCAGACCGACGAAAAAGTGTCCACCGACACAATATTACAATCGAAAAAAGTGTTCATTGCCTGCAACAGTTCAGCTCTAAAGACCGTGTCAAGTAGGGAATACGGAGGGAAGCGCCATGTAAATAGGGGAATCTGTGTGTGTGGATAGTACATAACTAGCAGTATGGGCGAGTGATCCGAGAATGTACGAGGCAGAACCGTACAGTCCCGGGTTTGTTGAAACAGTTCCCTAGAAGCAAACCGGTAATCAATCCTGGTGTGTAAATCCTGATATGCAGAGTAGTGTGTAAATCCTCCTTTACTCTGTGATCTCGTTCTCCACACATCTAACAACCCAAGCTGCATCTCTGCTTCTGTGATAGCACGCGCTGCAACAGAAGGTCGGCGGCCTCCAGATCTATCCAGCTGTGGGTTCAGTACGCAGTTAAAGTCACCCCCCCCATAGAAAGTGTGTTCCCCTGTGGCATCGCATTTTTTCCATTAGGTCCATGAAAAACTGCGGGCAGTCATAATTTGGGCCATATACATTCACTAATATTAAATCCAGCCCCTTCCCTCTACATCGTGATATGGTGAACCTCCCCTCTGTGTTGGTGTCAATTGGGATCAGTTGAAGCCCCGCCTTAGGATTAATCCAGGTGATGACACCGCGAGCATGTGTCGTGAACCCTGCCACATGTGTATTCCCCTGTAATTCTCTGCAGTTTAGCACTCTACTGCCAAGAGGCAGGTGTGATTCTTGCAGTAAAGCAATATCGACCGCATGCCTGTTGAGGTAGGAAATCACCTTTCTAAGCTTCCTGAAATCATTCAGTCCGCGGACATTCCAAGTCAATATTTTTAATTTACGAGCTTGCAGTTGTATCATGGCAGTTGGTATGTGTGTTGAGTAGTAATCCAGGCTAATAACATCATGCCTCCCTGCTCACCTCCATCCATATAACTGGTGGCCAGGTCCAAGTCGGACCGGTCGGGCAATGCCTTAAGCATCAAGGATGTCACCCTGGTGGGCACCCTGTCCATCCACCTCAGGAGGTCCAAAACGGACCAGGCAGGGCGGGGGGTAGATGTGGAGTTAAGGCCGCTGGGGGACCACAGGTACTGCCCGGTCGCCAAGGTCAGGGAGTACTTGGCGCTCCGTCCCAACGCCCCCGGGTATCTGCTGATCCATGCTGATCAGGGTCCCCTGACGAAGTACCAGATGGAACGATTGATGAGGACGAGCTTAACTCGGGCGGGCCTTGCCCAGCAAGGGAAAAAATACACCAGCCATTCCTTCAGAATAGGGGCGGCCACGGCTGCGTTCAAAGCAGGAACGGAGCAAGAGGGGGTAAAAAAGGTGGGGCGTTGGGAGTCTGAATGCTACAAACGGTACGTCCGTCCTTGAAGCAATTTGTTTGTATTCACAGTGTGCAGTGATTTTGAGTGTACCACATGTCATAATTCTTGTGTGAAATTGAACATTAAAAGTACAGAGTGTGCAAATGGTGTCCTTTACTCTACTAGGTTTCCAGGTATGGGTGATCGGGCATTCTTTCATCACCAGGGTGGCCCAGTGGGCGGCGCGCCGGAATTGGACGCGGGGATTTTCAAAGACACAGTTTGAGTGGATGGGTTTCCCTGGAATGAGATGGAGCACCCTCAGGAACAGACTGGAACAGAGACTAGCCGCCCAGGGGGCCATGCCAAGAATATTGGTGATACACCTGGGGGAAATGACCTCATTGCCATGGGGAGAAGGCTACTCTTGCAGGCCATGAAAAGTGACTTGGGTGAAATCGTCAAACGCATGGGGCAATGTGAGGTCTGTTGGTCAGAGATGATTCCACGCAGAGTATGGCAAGGGGCGAAGTCTGGGGAGGCAGTGGAGCACTCCCGTAAGCGAGTGAACGGGGCAATGCGCAAGTTCACTGACCAGAGGGGCCTGGGATTCATCAGACATGAGCTGATTCAAGAAAAGGTGAAAGGTTACTTTGCGGCGGATGGGGTTCACCTATCACCAGTGGGGATGGACCTCTTCCTGTTAGACCTGCGGGAGGCCTTGGAAATGAGAGGTTGCAGGTAGGACCATAGTGGCTGGGTGGGGGGCCCTGGCGGTGACGGGGGCCACCTCCAGAGCTGTGGCGGAGTTACAGGGCGATCTGGAAGCAAAGGGGGACAGAAGGGTACCCCTCCCTGCGCAGCACCAAAGGGGGTGCTAGAGCCAAATCCTAAGAGCCTCATGGGAGGTGACTGGAAAACCGTGTCGGCGCCCCGTTAGTCCTTCGGGCGGTTGTGGGCCTGAACAACTGGGGGTTTGCTATGCTACGCTCCGCCCTGAAAGGGGGCGTGAGTAGGAAGGGACCATGTGTCAGGTGATCAGGGAGAAGGATCACCAGAAGTGGCAGCACAGATGGGGTTCGTCCAGTGCTGCTTGACTCATCAGGCGGGCAGGCGGCCCAGATGGCTGCCTGCCCTTGGATCGCCCGTAAGATAACCCACCTTATTACATAACGGTGTATGTAATAAACCTGCAGCAATTTTACCCAAACAAGTAACGTGTTGTGTGTTTATTGTCAGCATGCATAATTTGTTGGAGGGGGGGGAGCGTTGCCAATGGTGTTGCTATGCGGCTGTCCGAGGCCCCCGCAGGGGGCCACTAAGGAGGGCAGCCCTCTAGTAACATCTGGGCACCCCCCCCCCTCTCGGGGGGCAGGGACTCGGGGAGGAGTCCCCCAGCCCGGTGGTGACGCACGAGGCAGCGTCACTTCCGGGGAGCGCGAGGATAGGGGGAGGGTATATAGCCTCCCCCCCACCACTGTTCTTCCTCTTCTCGCGCTGGACACGCCGTCTCCCACCCTACCGCTTACCCGGCGTGGTTCTGGGCTGATGGGAGGCAGAGAATGTTGTAATGTTGTCTTTTTCGTTGCAGGCGGAGTTACAGGGCGATCTGGAAGCAAAGGGGGACAGAAGGGTACTCCTCCCTGCGCAGCACCAAAGGGGGTGCTAGAGCCAAATCCTAAGAGCCTCATGGGAGGTGACTGGAAAACCGTGTCGGCGCCCCGTTAGTCCTTCGGGCGGTTGTGGGCCTGAACAACTGGGGGTTTGCTATGCTACGCTCCGCCCTGAAAGGGGGCGTGAGTAGGAAGGGACCATGTGTCAGGTGATCAGGGAGAAGGATCACCAGAAGTGGCAGCACAGATGGGGTTCGTCCAGTGCTGCTTGGCTCATCAGGCGGGCAGGCGGCCCAGATGGCTGCCTGCCCTTGGATCGCCCGTAAGATAACCCACCTTATTACATAACGGTGTATGTAATAAACCTGCAGCAATTTTACCCAAACAAGTAACGTGTTGTGTGTTTATTGTCAGCATGCATAATTTGTTGGAGGGGGGGGGAGCGTTGCCAATGGTGTTGCTATGTGCCTGCTCTCTCCAGCCCCAGCAACGCCGCTGGGGATGGAGAGAGCCTCACTGTGCATGAAGGGTTTGGCCGGCCTGAGACAGCCGTCCAAACCCTCATGTGCAGTGAACAGAGTGCCCACCACTCCCCAACCAGCAGTTTCATCCCCTGGACCTGCCCCAAAGACTCGTCAGGTCAGTCCTGGGGGTGGGTCCAGAGGATTCAAGTAAAACGGGCTTAAAACCCGTTTTATTATCGTTTTACTTGCTGGCTGGCGGGGGGGGTGGGGGGGGAGGGGCGCTCCCCCGCTCTAATGGAGCGACTGCCGCTGCACAAACCCTCCTTGTAGTGGTCTCACTTGCTTGCTGCAGTCACTATGCACCCTCTCGCTGCAGTTACTATGCACCGTACGGAGGCTGGTCTGACAAAATATGCCCGGGCTGCTTTGGGTTCGCAGTACGGCCCTGCTCAAGTGGGAATTTCTGCCTGAATCGAGGTTTCAAAGTTTACAGACATTGTCATTCCCTCACAGTTTTTCCGCCACAGACAAATTTCCCCAAAACCTGGCAGAAGTTGAGCAGGGAAAATACCAAAGATTTTGCTTCTTGCACATCGGAATGGAGATAAACAGGCATATCACTGTGTTATTCCCACTCCGAAATGGAGAGCTCAAATAATGAAATAAATAATGTGACTGGTAAATAAACCCGGTATTTGTAAAGCGCGAACTAATCACCCGCAAGGTCTCAAGGCGCTGGGGGCCGTCGGGGAGATTAAGTGAGCTATTGCCCAGAGTCACATGGTGCTGAGCTGCTGCCGGCGATCGAACCGTGAGCCCCGCGCTCCAGAGTCAGCCGCCCTAGCCTCTCCGCCACACCTCTCCCTAAATACTGCACTTTGCATTGTGGGTATTTAAAGGGTACAGCGTTACTGAACCAAAAACAGCAGGAATGATGGACCCTACTAGGCCTTATTTCTCCTTAAAAAAAAGCACCATGGCTGGCCCCTCCCCTTCTATGTGCATCTTTGTATATTTTCCGCGACTTGTGATAATTTGTCCACCATGTCAAACAAAGGAGGCAACAATTAGTGAAAAGTGTATCACCATTTGCACAACTTTTGCATGATCTGCTGTCCGATGATCAACAGTACAGCAGCATCTTCCGTTACCAGGATTAATGCCAACAGTGGAAGGCAGGAACAATTTTCAGAAATGTTAATTTAAACAAAATGTACTAATGAGAAAAGAAAGTTGTGACAATTGCGGCTTTTGCCAGCCGTTGTCAAAGTGACAGAGTAACAGGTTATGGCTGCAACAATTTAATGTCTGGCTGAACAGGTCAAACTGGACAGCAAAGAGACACCCCATCGACAAAACCCATCTCACAAACAAGTCTCTGATGAAAAATTAGGGACTCTGAGAAGAGAGAAACTTTGAACAAATGACTCCAGCTGAGACTTTGAAGCCACGGCCACGTGTGAAAACACAACATGCAAAGATCGTGAAATGTGCACGCTGTTCCTGAAACTGGACAGAACTGGCTATCGAGCAAAGGAACATATTACACACCAATAAAAACAAAATGTGCTAGGCCGGGGGAATGTATAGCAAAGATTAGCTGCATTACTTGGCAACCGTGAAACAGGGACAATGCATACAAGCAATTTCTTTCATTGCCAAATCTTGAACTCTTCGGGCGCCTAAAAATTAATTTTCGAGCTAGAAGAAACTGTCTTCGCCCCCAATATAAGACACTAAAAAAAAACGATGTGTTTTGCAACTATAGCAATTTTCTATGATTTAAAAAAAAAAAAAAAAGTAAAAAGAAATAAAAATTAAACTAGTTAAATGAATGCGATCAAATTAAAACGATTTGTGGTCGTCTACCTGGATGTCAGGTTCACACTCTCCTCCATTAGATTAATTAGTTAAAAATTAATAAAGCCCTGCTGTGCTTATTAGCTGTTGGTCAGATGAATGCCCCAGTGGAGCTAAAAGGCTTACTGCGATAAGTACCATGCAGCGAGATTATTATCAAACCTGTAGGTGACTCTCACCTACTTTCAGTCACCTAGGATGGAGAAATTGACCTCTGATCCTCCCAGGAAGGAAGAAACTGACCTTTGAACTGTCTTTTAATAGGTTACTGCAGCACAACAAGTCAGAGGTCATAGAATTCCCTCTACATACAGAAGCATTGGGGGGTTGAGCAGGTTTGTTGGGCTGTGTGGTGCGTGCAACACTTGGGAACGATTTCAGCCCTGCCAAGTCCCACACATCAGGGGTTAGACTAACGCATTTTAGTGTAGTGTCTGCACTTGGGAGCGATTTTGGGGTCAATGGTCTCTACGGTGTTAGATAGGTGTGTATAAAGGGTACGTTCCCCTTTGGGGTCATTAGGACAGCAGCGGCCCTATTATGCATAGGGCGCACTTTCCCTGTTGCTTAAAACTTAAAACAGGTGCGCCGGGCGCAAACAGGGAAAGTGCGCCCTATTACATAGAATGCGCTGCCCCAGGGCAGCCGCAAACTCTTGCTGCCCTGGGGGCAGTGTATTCAAGTGAAATATGGAGCGGCTTTGAAGCAGCCGCTCCGTGTTTCACAGTGCAGGTGGACACTTACGGCACTTTTAAGGGGTAATTAGAGTGAGTGACTCTACCCACCTGCAAGGGGATGTCTGAGGAGGTCAATAGGACCCCCTTTACACCGACAGAGGGCTGTTATCAGGGGGCACACTGACATTTGTGCCACCTTTTAGGTGGCGCACTGTCAGTGCGCCCCCTGACAGCTTCTTTGCCTCTGCTCCCACATCTATAATATGGCGCGGGTCCAAAGGCAAAGGGATTCCCTCATTTGCATGGGGCCACGTCCCCATGCAAATGAGGGAACGCCCTCTTGAGGAAGCGCTGGTGCTGTATGTGCGCCAGAGCTATCAGTATTATAGAAGGGGACGCAGAAGCGTCTGCAGCACCTTCTGTAATATCAACTTGCACGTGGGCGCGCAAAGCACACGCAAACGCCCCTTGCGCCCCCGGAGCGCCTGGTGTAATCTGGCCCCATATAGTATAAGAAACAAAGTATCTTCAGCCCTATCCCTGTAACCGTGTCTCCAGAACCCCACAGTAACGCACTATTAAACTCGTGAGCCTCGAAACCTAGTGACGCTCTATATATTCAAATATCTCTGTGTATATGTATATACATATATATCATGCAATCCTAGCTAGAGAACAATGGAGTACCTTTCATTATGCGGGGTGTTGCAAGACGATTGTGTACATCAAGCGGGAATTACACATTTGTGTTACTTTTCTCACAATTATAGATCACATTTTTCTAGGCACGGGGTGATTTGACCAGAATTACACAATGTCAATTGGTGAGTTAAAGGTTCGAACCTAGAGGTTTCAAGGTCAGCAGCTCCAGCCACTATGTCACATCTCTTCCCTGCGGTCATGTGCTAGTGAGTGAAAAGTGCGCCACTAAGCTATGCACATTCGCGATCGACAACATGCTCAATTTAGCCCACCGCAATGCCACTTAAAAAACAGCTAATTAAGACAACACAATCTTTTCCGAATATATGGTCCTACCAGATTGCTGGACTTACCTTGTGTTCTTGTTTACTATCTGACTATGAAAAAGGCTCCACTACAGAAGCATCCAAGAATGTGAAGGTTCACCAATAATTGTTTGCACTTTTAACTCCGTGACATTGCAGGAGGTCACTGTTGGGTGCCACACACTTCGGAGTGTGGTGATTAAGGAAGGGGTTTACCTTTTCCCAGGCTCTCTCATGTCGTCATCCTAAAACTGCAACACTAGAATTCCTTTCCTGTACTAACACGTGTGTTCTGGTGATATACAAGTTTGTTGCTTTACTATAGCTTAATTCATTTTTATCTATGCTTTATTTATGTTGACACCCTTAAAAGTGTTTAAAAGATTCAAACAAGCATTGGTTGTTTTGGATCCGATGGTCTACGGACTGCACATGGGTCATAAACTTAGCTTTCTAAAGAGTTATCATGGTGAGTAAAGACCTATCGCCCACAGGACATAGGTAACACGTGTGAACATAATTTTCCAACAGTCCCAGACAAATAAAGGCCATGGACAGAACACCCAGAACAAATGAGTGAAAACTTGTACTCAAAACCCACTGCAGATGAGTGAAGACCACGCGTATGAGCAGTGCTTAATTTGAGCCAGTAGTTTATGGTATTCAACACCAGCACTTAATTGTCAACCCCGGCGCTTGAAACAGTCTGCCACAAGATGCGCTATCTGGCTAATTTCGAGATGACCACAACAACAGGTAATTATTATTTGAATATACATAAAAAATGACTATTACCTGCCACCCAAGCTATTCTTATAGATTCGGGGGCCTGAAATAGTCTGAATTGTCACTTGTAGGAATGTGAGGTTTGTAATTGTATTGTTACTACCATTGCCAGCATGGCAGGTGCAATGTGTGGTGCAAGCTGCAGTGGCCTCCTGATGAAAGCCCTGGCATTTGTGTTTTGTTTTTTTTACAAATTAAGCACTGCCTATGAGTGAAAACATGCCCGAAGAAATACAGCTGATAAGTGAAAACCATGCACCCAAGATCCAGAGTGCATGAATAAAGGGATACACTGAAGAGCCACAGCAGATGAGAAAAGACCAAGCACCCAAGACCCACGTCAGATGAAGGTAGACCACGGCAAGTGCTTCACTATGGAAATATTGAGGAAAGGATAAAATTACAAAAATAAATAAATTAGCTTCAAGTACAGCTACACTTAAAAGTCTGAGTTTGTCCAATACAACTTTAAATCTCAATAGATTACCTTCCTTATGCATCTATAATCCTCTCTGTGTTGTTCTGCAGCTATACATTTATTACATTACTCCTACAGTAGAAGATTTTTTTTTAAATTATACAGTGTATACCCTTTGTATGTAGTTATGTATCGATAAATGTATTACTTTACTCCTACTTTAGAAGGAGAACAAGAGAGACAAAAAAAAAACCTTGACTCTCTCCAATGCCCTACTGTCTCAACCTATACCGCTCTCAATATATCCTCTACCTCCACTCTCCGACTCATTCCAAACCTCATTCTACTACTAAGATTCTCCCCCCAAAAATCTTTCTAGAGACTCTTCCCGCCTTTATCCCTCCTTGGTGCACCTGAAACCTCATTTTATTACTATGATCTCCCAAGCAACCCTTTCTAAATTCATCCCTCATGTATCCCAAAACTCTTTTTACTGCTATGATTTCCCTAATCCCTTTCTAGAGACTCGTCCCACCTCTATCCCTCCTTGGTGCACCCGAAACCTCATTTTATTACTATGATCTCCCAAGCAACCCTTTCTAAATTCATCCCTCATGTATCCCAAAACTCTTTTTACTGCTATGATTTCCTAATCCCTTTCTAGAGACTCGTCCCCTCTCTATCCCTCCTTGGTGCACCCGAAACCTCATTTTATTACTATGATCTCCCAAGCAACCCTTTCTAAATTCATCCCTCATGTATCCCAAAACTCTTTTTACTGCTATGATTTCCCTAATCCCTTTCTAGAGACTCGTCCCCCCTCTATCCCTCCTTGGTGCACCCGAAACCTCATTTTATTACTATGATCTCCCAAGCAACCCTTTCTAAATTCATCCCTCATGTATCCCAAAACTCTTTTTACTGCTATGATTTCCCTAATCCCTTTCTAGAGACTCGTCCCACCTCTATCCCTCCTTGGTGCACCCGAAACCTCATTTTATTACTATGATCTCCCAAGCAACCCTTTCTAAATTCATCCCTCATGTATCCCAAAACTCTTTTTACTGCTATGATTTCCCTAATCCCTTTCTAGAGACTCGTCCCCCTCTATCCCTCCTTGGTGCACCCGAAACCTCATTTTATTACTATGATCTCCCAAGCAACCCTTTCTAAATTCATCCCTCATGTATCCCAAAACTCTTTTACTGCTATGATTTCCCTAATCCCTTTCTAGAGACTCGTCCCCCTCTATCCCTCCTTGGTGCACCCGAAACCTCATTTTATTACTATGATCTCCCAAGCAACCCTTTCTAAATTCATCCCTCATGTATCCCAAAACTCTTTTTACTGCTATGATTTCCCTAATCCCTTTCTAGAGACTCGTCCCCCCTTTATCCCTCCTTGGTGCACCTGAAACCTCATTTTATTACTATGATCTCCCAAGCAACCCTTTCTAAATTCATCCCTCATGTATCCCAAAACTCTTTTACTGCTATGATTTCCTAATCCTTTTCTAGAGACTCGTCCAACCTCCGGCTCATCTTTTACTCATTCCAAGCCTCATCAAACTACTTCCCTTCATTATCCGATACAATCAACAACAGACTTACACGTCCACCGCTCAAATTAACACATATTTCCCTATACTAACCCACCACAAATCCTTTTTGGGTTCCGGAGTAGCGTGCTACTCGCCGAAATGCGCTTTGAGGCCTCGTCAGGGGGAGTTAGCGCTATATAAATACAAGTACAACAGATGATCTAAGACATTTACCCAAAACGCTTAGTGGACGAGTGAAGACCATGCTCTGAAGACCATAGCAGATAAAGGAATACATGCACTGCACCTAAGAGCCACAATGTAGACATGCACCTTACGTCCACATCAGATGAGCCAAGACCATGCATATAAGTAAGTCTGGGCGGAGTTCACAGAGTTTACGTGGAACTCTGCGAAGTGACAAAAACTCCGCCAAGCTACAAGGAGTTCCGCGAGCGGCGGAGTGGGTTACCTTGCGCCGTTTGCACTGATTTTTACTGCCGGGTGTTTGTCCTGAGCTGTAAAATCAGCGTGGGCGGCATCTCGCACAGTGCAAGAGGGCGCTGCTACTTTCTGCCGCTCAAGTAGAAGTTCGAGCGGCAGCTTCCTCAACACAAACAGAAGGTTTCTCAACGTGAGTGGTAGCGACCATCCGCGACCGCCCGCATTGAGAAATCTTGCAGAGGAGTGTCTAGCAGTGGATTTTCCTCGATCGCGCTCCCCAACTTACCGTTGACGAGTGCGAGCGAAGAAAAAACTCCGCTACGTGGAGTGGAGTTTTTCAGAACTGCGCAAAGTGTCAAAAACCCAGCGAATGGAGCGGAGTTCACCCCCAGGCTTACATACAAGACCCACAGTGGATTAGATACAACCATACAATTAAGAAAGTCAGCTAAGTGAAGGCCGTGCACACAAGATCTACGGCTGGTGAACTTGAAGATCATTTCTCAAACCCCCTCAGATGAGTAAAGACATGATTATAATGTAAAGACTAAAGTGGATGAGTGAAGATTATGCACCTTGGAGACACAAAAGATGACGAAGCCTTGCACACAAGATGTGTGGTGGATGTGTGAAGAGCATACACCAAGAAAGAACAGCTGACAAGCACAAGATCACATAGCCACAGCTGATAATCCTGAAAACATGCACCTGGGAAACACAGCTAAGTGGACATTATGAATCCAAGACCAAAAGCGGAGGAAAGATGAAGCATAACATATCCTCAGTAAATAAGAAAATAGCAGACGCCCAAGATCTAGAGAGACCTTGATGCAGCTAAGATGGAGAGCTTTTAAATCTAAAAACCATGTACTCAAGATCAACAGCTTAAGAATATCAGGACAATGCACCTGAATACAACAGCTGAGGAAGCAATACCTAGAAAGGAGACCCATATCTGAGGCAAGACAGTTAGCCCAAGACCCAAAGCTAATGAATCTTTGTGTACCCGAAACCCACAGCTAATGAATGTGTGTAATCGAGACCCACAGCTGATTAATCTGTGTGCACCGGAGACCCAGAGCTGATGAATCCTTGTGTACCAGAGACCCAGAGCTGATGAATCCTTGTGTACCAGAGACCCAGAGCTGATGAATCCTTGTGTACCAGAGACCCAGAGCTGATGAATCCTTGTGTACCAGAGACCCAGAGCTGATGAATCCTTGTGTACCAGAGACCCAGAGCTGATGAATCTGTGTGTACCCCAGACCCAGAGCTGATGAATCCGTGTGTACCCCAGAGCTGATGAATCTGTGTATTTCCGACACCCAGAGCTGATGAATGTGTGTTCCCGACACCCAGAGCTGATGAATGTGTGTGTACCCGAGACCCAGAGCTGATGAATCCGTGTGTACCCGAGACCCAGAGCTGATGAATCTGTGTTCCCGAGACCCACAGCTGATGAATCTGTGTGTTCCCGAGACCCACAGCTGATGAATCTGTGTGTTCCCGAGACCCACAGCTGATGAATCTGTGTGTTCCCGAGACCCACAGCTGATGAATCTGTGTGTTCCCGAGACCCACAGCTGATGAATCTGTGTGTTCCCGAGACCCACAGCTGATGAATCTGTGTGTACGCGAGACCCAGAGCTGATGAATCTGTGTGTACGCGAGACCCAGAGCTGATGAATCTGTGTGTACGCGAGACCCAGAGCTGATGAATCTGTGTGTACGCGAGACCCAGAGCTGATGAATCTGTGTGTACGAGAGACCCAGAGCTGATGAATCTGTGTGTACGCGAGACCCAGAGCTGATGAATCTGTGTGTACGCGAGACCCAGAGCTGATGAATCTGTGTGTACGCGAGACCCAGAGCTGATGAATCTGTGTGTACGCGAGACCCAGAGCTGATGAATCTGTGTGTACGCGAGACCCAGAGCTGATGAATCTGTGTGTACGCGAGACCCAGAGCTGATGAATCTGTGTGTACGCGAGACCCAGAGCTGATGAATCTGTGTGTACGCGAGACCCAGAGCTGATGAATCTGTGTGTACGCGAGACCCAGAGCTGATGAATCTGTGTGTACGCGAGACCCAGAGCTGATGAATCTGTGTGTACGCGAGACCCAGAGCTGATGAATCTGTGTGTACGCGAGACCCAGAGCTGATGAATCTGTGTGTACGCGAGACCCAGAGCTGATGAATCTGTGTGTACGCGAGACCCAGAGCTGATGAATCTGTGTGTACGCGAGACCCAGAGCTGATGAATCTGTGTGTACGCGAGACCCAGAGCTGATGAATCTGTGTGTACGCGAGACCCAGAGCTGATGAATCTGTGTGCACGCGAGACCCAGAGCTGATGAATCTGTGTGTACGCGAGACCCAGAGCTGATGAATCTGTGTGTACGCGAGACCCAGAGCTGATGAATCTGTGTGTACGCGAGACCCAGAGCTGATGAATCTGTGTGTTCCCGAGACCCAGAGCTGATGAATCTGTGTGTTCCCGAGACCCACATCTTATGAATCTGTGTGTTCCCGAGACCCACAGCTGATGAATCTGTGTGTACCCGAGACCCACCGCTGATGAATCTGTGTGTACCCGAGACCCATCGCTGATGAATCTGTGTGTATCCGAGACCCACAGCTGATGACTCTGTGTGTACCCGAGACCCACAGCTAATGAATCTTTGTGTACCCGAAACCCACAGCTAATGAATGTGTGTAATCGAGACCCATAGCTAATGAATCTGTGTGTACCGGAGACCCACAGCTGATTAATCCGTGTGCACCCGAGATCCAGAGCTGATGAATCCGTGTCCACCCAAAACCCACAGCTGATGAATCAGTGTGTACCCGAGACACATAGCTGACGAATCTGTGTGTACCCGAGACCCAGAGCTGACTAATCTGTGTGTACCCGAGACCCAGAGCTGAAGAATATGTGTGTTCCCGAGACCCAGAGCTGATGAATCCATGTGTACCTGAGACCCAGAGCTGATGAATCCGTGTGTACCCGAGACCCAAAGCTGATGAATCCGTGTGTACCAAGATCCAGAGCTGATGAATCCGTGTGTACCCGAGACCCACAGCTGATGAATCCGTGCGTACCCGAGACCCACAGCTGATGAATCTGTGTGTACCTGAGACCCACAGCTGATGAATCTGTGTGTACCTGAGACGCACAGCTGATGAATCTGTGTGTACCTGAGACGCACAGCTGATGAATCTGAGTGTACCCGAGACCCACAGTTGATGAATCTGGGTGTACCCGATACCCACAGCTAATGAATCTGGGTGTACCCGAGACCCACACCTGATGAATCTGTGTGTACCCGAAACCCACAGCTAATGAATCTGTGTGTACCTGAGACCCAAAGCTAATAAATCCACGAGTACCCGAGACCCACACCTGATGAATCTGTGTGTACCCGAGACCCACAGCTGATGAATCTGTGTGTACCCGAGACCCATAGCTCATGAATCTTTGTGTACCCGAGACCCATAGCTCATGAATCTTTGTGTACCCGATACCCATAGCTCATGAATCTTTGTGTACCCGAGACCCACAGCTCATGAATCTGTGTGTACCCGAGACCCACAGCTGATGAATCTGTGTGTACCCGAGACCCAGAGCTCATGAATCTTTGTGTACCCGAGACCCATAGCTCATGAATCTTTGTGTACCCGATACCCATAGCTCATGAATCTTTGTGTACCCGAAACCCACACCTGATGAATCTGTGTGTACCTGAGACCCACAGCTAATGAATCTATGTGTACCCGAAACCCACACCTGATGAATCTGTGTGTACCAGAGACCCACAGCTAATGAATCTGTGTACCAGAGACCCACAGCTAATGAATTTGTGTGTACCCGAGACCCACACTTGATGAATCTGTGTGTACCCGAGAGCCACAGCTGATTAATCTGTGTGTACCCTAGACTTAGAGCTAATGAATCTTTGTGTACCCAAGACCCAGCGCTAATGAATCTGTGTGTACCCAAGACCCACAGCTGATGAATCTTTGTGTACCCGAGACCCAGAGCTGATGAATTTGAGTATCCGAGACCCACAGCTGATAAATCTGTGCATACCCGAGACCCAAAGCTGATGAATCCATGGGTACCCGAGACCCAGAGCTAATGAATCTGTGTGTACCCGAGACCCAGAGGTAATGAATCTGTGCGTACCTGAAACCCACACCTGATGAATCTGTGTGTACCAGAGATCCACAGCTAATGAATCTGTGTGTACCGGAGACCCAAAGATAATGAATTTGTGTATACCCGAAACCCAGCGCTAAGGAATCTGTGTATACCCGAAACCCAGCGCTAAGGAATCTGTGTGCACCCGAAACCCAGCGCTAAGGAATCTGTGTGCACCGGAGACCCACAGCTGATGAATCTGTGTATACCCGAGACCCACAGCTGATGAATCTGTGTATACCCGAGACCCACAGCTGATGAATCTGTGTATACCCGAGACCCACAGCTGATGAATCTGTGTATACCCGAGACCCACAGCTGATGAATCTGTGTATACCCGAGACCCACAGCTGATGAATCTGTGTATACCCGAGACCCACAGCTGTTGAATCTGTGTATACCCGAGACCCACAGCTGATGAATCTGTGTATACCCGAGACCCACAGCTGATGAATCTGTGTGTACCCGAGACCCACAGCTGATGAATCTGAAGCCCATGTGCCCGGACCAGTAAATGAGGTGTAAAGACCATGTATCTGAGACACACAGTGGAACACTGACGTCCACACACCCTAGAAGCGCCATTGATAAGTTGAAGATTACGGACCAGTGACCAGTGTCTGATGAATCAGGAAACCAACAACCAGACACAATGTTTAAAGACCTTAAACCGGAGACCACCAGCTGATTTGTTTGAAAACCACGCGTACAAGACTCCCAGCTGAGGGTGAGGACTCCGTACTTGACATGTGAAGCTGAGGAGTGAGGTCCGTGCATTACACTCCCAGCTGGGGAGTCAGTAGACTGAGCGCTCATCACCCAAGACTGAGTGTCTGAAGACAAAGCACCCAGAACAAAGACTTGACAGCTCTCAACACCCTCACTAGAGATTAAACCTCACCCTTTGGGAGAGGCAGATCGCTGAAGTGCTCAGCGACTTCACCTAGTAGATCCATCAGGACTGATACACACTGACCATCAGCAGTCACACCCGGACACTGCAGCAAAGGCAATTAGTAATGGGAATGGGAATGGGAATAAATACTATTAGAACGCCCTGTGATCACTGTTTTTAGACAGTATCTCTGCAACAGGTTCCTTCCTTTATGGTTTATAGGCCCTGGAATGGGGAATAACCAGCAGGACTTTTACCAGCTCAAACACTGCAAGTATTTCAGATTGTTGGGCCTTTCATGCAAACATTTCTCACCAGCCCTAAGCAAGAGGAAACCGTCCATGGAAATCTCTGGTTTTTAAAGTTGCATTTCCTACCAGATAAAATGGGTTTGTTGTTCCCATACCTACCAACAGGCACCTCCAAATCCCACAGATCTGAAACCCCCTCCCCCCCTACCCCAATTGGGAAAGTGCCGCAGGCAAGTTGTAGCCAGGCGCCCCGTTTATTGGAGTTCCCAAAATTCGGTGCTTGATTACAGAAACTGACAAATACAATCCCCGCCATCAACCTGGGAGCAAAAAGGCCCTCTCGGATGACGTCAATCCTGAAACATCTTCACTGGTTTCAAGTTGAGTCAAGAGTTCCACTCAAACTTCTTGTTCACAAAATGAACATAAGGTAACTTGTCACTAAATCAGATAAATATTCGCTCCACTATTAATGTAGATATTTCTTACGCTTTGCACCGATCATAGCACCCAATTCACAGAACAAGTCATCTAATCTCAAACATTTGCAACTTTTCATATAAGAGTTAGGCCCATGCCAGGGAAAAGATGGATTTTTGTAGATTTCCAAAGCATGCCCTTTTTCCCAAGCTTACCCTTATGGAGTGTAAACAGAAAGCCTCACTATACCATTCACACAATTCTGGGGGTTAAGTCAGCACTCCCCGAATACCAACACCGCCAGGTGAGCTATTTCAACGCCATTCTGAGGTTTGGTCCTTGGCGTGGGGTGTACCCCACTAATAACACGTTTTCCCCTTCTGACGAGCCAGGAATGTACACAAGTTTAAAATTGTAGTAAGTACTGGAACGTCATTGTAAAGGTTTGTAAATTCTCATAGGTTCTGACATTGGCCCTCAATGTGTGTCTCCTGATAATCCTTATTCAAAGTAAATTCGAAATACTGGTTTTGTACTAAAAAACTCACAACTTTGGGTCCCTCCCCCACACATTTCCCCAGTGAAACGTAGGTGGAATTTGTGCAGACAAAAGTATTGAGAATGAGGGGAAATCATTCAGAAACTCTACCACAAACAACAATTCCCATGTTTAATCCTCACTGCGATGGTTGAAACTCAAAAGACTTCAACACGTTTTTACTGTTCCATTTACCATCAGTAATTCTGGGTGCGAGATTACTGCACCGATTTTCATGTAAGACTTTTAATTAATCCATGACATGGGTCATCACCTCTGCACTGCTCACTCCTATGGGGGGAAAACACATTTCTCCACCTTTTGGCCACCATAATGACTACGGTTAAATTCCCAAACATTGCAAAATTCCGACAGTCTCAAATGGAACCTCAGCACTGAATTTTTCATAGGTCCTATTTTTTGTAAATTACGATTTGGAATTTGTAAGCAGAGATGTAACTTTTTAAGCATGTAAATTATACACATCTGACTGCGTGCTCGTACCCTGCAAGGGCGAACACTACAACTAAAGAGACATGAACAAAATCTTCATTTATAAATCAAACAACCCATCAAAGAAACCACAGCTGGTCACACTGGAGGTCTGGCAATTGAAAATCACGTCAAATGGTCTGATAAGCATGGAGCTGAGAACTTCTCGGAATTGGGATCCGGCTACCAGAAACCAGTACAGACAAGACTCGTTCTCATGCTGTTTCTATCCACCACCCTCAGGTCTCTCTAATTGGACTTCTCTTTGAAGCGCTTGGACAAGAACATAACCTAACCTTCTCAAATACCATTCATCCTTGTATGAGAGTAGTGGACATGGTACAAGAAGGATGCGGGTTTGGAAGGACCAATGTTCAGAAGTGGATGGCACAGGCACGTGGACATCCAGAGTGCTGGGTCATGGTGCACAAAGGTCAAATATCTAGAGATGATTTGTACTGGATTTTTAGTAGGGTGAGAGGAGAAGGGTTTCAATAAGGAAAGGTGTGTTCATGGCACGAGGGAAGGGAGTTGAACAAAAACGAAGATGATTGAATAGATGACTAGCAGGATCTCCAAATGACCTCATGAGCCCACATCCTCTTGCTTATGAAATTAGTGCATTCTGGGAGATGTAGTCCAGTTCAGTTGAACTGAATCATCTGAACTAACACATTTTTTTTTAAAATGATTAGTAAAAGAAGTCAATTTCTCAATAACTGAGTCCTGGTGACATGGAGTGATCTGGTCACCCTAATAATGGGGGATTTGGGTCAGGATGGTGAATGGGGCTCGGAGGGTTATTTAGAAAACAGTAAGGCCAGGTGACAAGTGAAATTAGGTTAGTTAACTGGTTAGTCTTCAAGGCGCGGCTTGGTTCTCGAAGCTGCGATGAGGGGACCGTTTTGAGGTACTGGCTTTAAGGAGGTGATTGTATGACGTCACTTGGGTCTGGACAACGATGCCATATTCCACAAGCAGGAGTGGGATCTCACCAAGTTGGGGGGGGCATAGTTTGGGTTTGTGCAAAGTGGTTATGTTTGTGTGGCGGGGTGTAAGTAGTTGCGTATGGATGTTGGCGGGGATCTTTGATGGGGTACCCCTGAAAGTCACTTGAAAGAATGCTGTATGGGGGGGCACTGCATGAAAAGTGTTAACTGTTGGGGGGTACTTTGGGGGGGTTCTTTACAGGTTTAGGAGTCTGAGCATGAGTGATGACATTTGTGTATTTGCCAGGCTAGGGTTACCAAAAGTTGCCATGTCATCTGGCACAACTTCTTTCCAATTTGTGGTCCAAGGTGGTCCTTTTACAAATCACTGTATTCAGGTGTATGGGTTCAAAAGGTTTAACTCCCAGATGCTAGTGCTCTAGTTAATGAAATCCGGGACTGGGTTTGAGGTGTGCGGGTGACATGGATTCACCTGGGAGCCCTGTTCCGGGAGTGTCTTGGCAGCACTAAGTTTGAGGGGCTCTTTTTATTTTAATCAGGAGGGTCCCTCAAATGGGTGATGAGTTTAACGGTTTGATTTGCAGTTTTGTGATTTGGTGTTCGGTTTAGGGAGCAAAGGGATTTTGTGGTGATGCAAGGGATCTCAACAGTCATTGTGAACAAAATCTTGATTTTAAGTCCGCGGCTAGTGGTGTCTTCACAAAGTTTGTGTGAAGTGCTCATTTTGGGGTTCTCCAAATGGTCCCCACATGTGTGAAGAAGGCTGGGTCTTAGAGGCAGACTTTGGGGTGCTGCTAGTGTTGTCATAACCCCAAAATCATATGCACTAGAGGCCTCGTGCCTACAATATCTTTACATAGTGCGTGTGTAGTACTGATTTAAGAGTGCCGCTAAAGGTTTCTACACAGGACACACGTGTGATGGGCTGATATTGGGATGCTGCTGGGGGGGGGGGGATGCTCTTGAAACCAGAGTTTTGGGCGCAGGAGGATAGATTTGAGAGGCTGGTGATGTGGCTGCTAGGGTTCTCTTGACAATGGATGTGTGTGAAGTGCTGATTTTGGGGTGACACTATGATCCTTTATGCAGAATGCTGGCTAGGAGAGTCTGATATTGGGATTCTGCTGAGGGTATCTTGAGTCAGTGGTTGTGTATGAAGTGCAGATTTTGGGGTGCTGTTAGCTGTTTCGACTCTAGGGTACTGTGTGGAGGACACTGGGTGCGAGAGCCTGACGGTGGGGTGCTGTTAGGGGTCTCTTGACTGTGGGTGAAGTGCTGATTTTGGGGTGTTGCTAGGGGTCTCTTGACACGATAGAGGTCTCTTGATGCGAAAGCCATGTGTGCAGAAGGCTTTGTGCGAGAGGCTGGGGTGGTGCTGCTAGGGACCAGCAATGTGAGGGGTAGGTCGGAGGCTCATAACAAGCACCGACTGCCGACCATCAGCACACACAATAGCGTTCCGCACCGACCAGTTTGACTGTGGCACTATACCTATTAATTAGTAGGTCTACACCCAGGAATATACTACATACTAATGTAAGACATACAGGGCATGCTTTATACATATTTCACAGAGTACCCCTGTTTGAGTAGATGAAGTTTAATTGGTCCTGATGAAATGCCGTGATCCTAGCAGACAGTAAAAGGCATGAAACATGTTGACCCCTAACTTATACTAACTAGAGCCTAGATAGACCATAACATCCATCACTAGCTCGCTAATCACGTTTTTAATCATGATAAAGAGACCCGGTAATTAAAATTGTTTTTTTGGACTCTCTCTAATCATTTTTAATACACATACCCTTCCCTCATTCTACTCACACCCACGTACCACACCTGCACCTCACTCTTCACGCTTGGCTAAAAAGAAAAGAACTCCAGCAAGGAGCCCTCTCGAGGGGCCTGTTGGGCCTTGCAGCGCCGGCCCAACGAGGAGCTGCCCGATGATGAAGCATGACACCCCCTGGGGTGTGTGAGGGCCCTTGCTCCTAAAAGGAGAACTCCCCTGGACTACCCTGGTTTCACCAGGAGCCCTAGACCCCCATACTGGAACTGCACACTCCTCTCGGCTGCTAGCCTCACGACATTTTATGTGTGTGAAGTGCTGATTTGGTGTGTTGTTAGGAGACTTTTGACACTAGGCTTGTGTGTGCTGGACGCTAGGTCTGATGGTTGCTGCTAGGGGTCTCTTGACAATGGATGTGTGTGAAGTGCTGATTTTGGGGTGCTGCTAGCGGAATCGACTCTAGGGTCCTGTGTGCAGGAGGTTGGGTGTGAGAGGATGCTATGGTGGTTGCTAAGGGTCTCTTGACAAGGGACATGTGTTAAGTGCTGATTATGGGGTGCTGCCGTGTGGTCTTTTGACTCTAGGGTCCTGTGTGCAGGAGGCTAGGTGTGAGAGGCTAGTGTCGTGCCTGCCCGGGGTTTCTTCACATTAGGGTCTTGTGTGCCGGAGGATGGTGTGATGGTGCTGCTAGGGGTCTCTTGACAATGGATGTGTGTGAAGTGCTGATTTGGGAGTGCTGCCAGCAGGCTCGACTCTCGGGTTGTGTGTGCAGGAGGCTGTGTGAAGGAGGCTGGTCTGGTGGCTGCTGCTGGGGGTCTCTTGACACCAAGGTCCTGTGTGCAGGTGGCTGGGTGAGAGAGGCTGGTCTGGTGGCTGCTGCTGGGGGTCTCTTGACAATGGATGTGTGTGAAGTGCTGATTTTGGGGTGCAGCTAGCAGGCTCGACTCTAGAGTCCAGTGTGCAGGAGGTTGGGTGTAAGAGGATGCTGTAGTGACTGCTAGGGGTCTCATGACAACGGACGTGTACGCGCTGGTTTTGGGGAGCTACAGTGTGGTCTTTTGACTTTAGGGTCCTGTGTGCAGGAGGCTGGGTGTGAGAGACTAGTGTCGTGCCTGCTAGGTGTTTCTTCACACTAGGGTTTTGTGTGCCGGAGGATGGTGTGATGGTTGCTGCTAGTGTCTCTTGACAGTTGGTGTTTGTGAAGTGCCGATTTGGGGGAGTTGCTACGGGGTCCCTTGCCACCAGGGGTCCTGTGTGCAGGTGGCTGGGTGAGGGAGGCTGGTCTCGTGGCTGCTGCTGGGGTCTCTTGACCCCACGGTCCAGAGTGCAGGGGGCTGGGTGAGAGAGGGTGGTGTGATGGCTGCTGCTAGAGTCTCTTGACAGTTGGTGTTTGTGAAGTGCTGATATGGTGAAGTTGCTATGGCGTCCCTTGACACCAGGGTCCGGTGTGCAGGGAGCTGAGTGAGGGAGGCTGGTGACTGGTCTGGTGGCTGCTGCTGGGGGTCTCTTGACCCAACGGTCCAGAGTGCAGGGGGCTGGGTGAGAGAGGCTGGTGTGACGCTAGCTTGCTGCTAGGGTCTCATGACAATGGAAGTTTGTGAAGTGCTGTTTTTGGGGGGTGCTATAGGGCCCCTTGGCACCCGAGGTCCTGTGTGCAGGTGGCTGGGTGAGAGAAGCTGGTGTGGTGCCTGCTGCTGGGGGTCTCTTGACAATGGGGGTGTGTTAAGTGATGATTCCGTGGTGCTGCTAAGTGGTATCTTAACCCCAGGGTCCGGTGGGCAGGAGGCTGGAAGGGAGAGACTGCTGTGCCCGCTGCGAGGCTCCCTTGACAGCGGACGTGCACCAGGTGCTAATAATTTTCGGGCTTCAGCCAGTAGACGTGTATGAAGTGCTGGTTTGGGGTCCCCGAACAGCACAAGTGCGAGCAGCGCTTGTTTTAGGGGTGCCGCCGCTGGGGGTCTCTTACCAGGGTCTGCTGGTACTGCAGCGCTCGCGGCTCCATCCCGTCCCCGGACATGTCGAGCTGTGCGCCCGGCTCAGGGCTCTCCTGGCTCGGTGGGATGCTGCCCGGCTCTACCCCTGGCTCCCGGTGCTTCTCCCGGGTCTTGGGCACCTCTCTGTCCCCGGTGCTGTCCGGGTCCCTCTGACCGGGCTCAGCCTGTCCACCTCGGCCGGCTCAGGATCCCTCTCCAGCGGCTGCAGCTCCCGTCCTGCCCAGGCCCAGCCTCTCGCTCCGGGAGCAGTGGCTCTCCTCCTTCCCCGGTCTCCTTGTCCCCACCTCCCGGCCGCTCTCTGCCCAGCTCCCTCTCTCCCGGATCCAACTCTCTGCAGCCTACGGGGCTCCGGGGCCGGGCACAACACCGCCCCAGGACCTCCCAGCTGTGCTGGGCACAGTGCTCCTGCCCCTCCCCGGGGTCCCGCCCCCCTCCTAGGCCCGCCTCCAGCACACCTCTGCACCCTGTCCCAGATGTCAAGTGCCCCATGCCATGCGTTCCACCGCAGCCAGCAGAACGGGGCATTCTGGGACTTGTCCTTTCGCCTTTGACACAGTCACATATGAGCACACAATCCCAGCATGCACCGGGCTGTGCACTAAAACCCAGGTCTGGGGCAAAGTGTCACACATGGCATGCATAGAACCACGTGGCAACCTCTCCTGGGCTGTCACACTCTGTCACCCAAAACTTTCACTTTCCATGACCCACGGGCGAGGAACTTCAGAGTTTGCTTTTTTCTATGCATTCTGGCACCTGTAGTCCTAAACTTACGACGGAGCACACAAAACTACAACTACCAGACAGAAAAGGGAAAAAAAAAACTTTGAACTATTTGAGTTACTTTTGCATAGAGCTGAGAATTATGAGACCCCTGACGTATTCACCCCCCCCCCCTCCCCCTCCGTTTTAGCTCTGCACCATCATCGCCTTCAATGAAGGGACATTTTAGGGATTTTGGGGGCCCTGGGCCAAACATATTTTGGGGACCCTGTTCAGAACAGCTTTGAATTTATGATCCAATTTCAGTTTTTTTCATGCACTCTTTGGTAGGCACACTAGTCCAAATTTTAAATGTGTTTTCTTCTAATATTCAGCGATAGTGAGGTGTGTTCTCAATATAGTAAGCAATACAGCAGCAGCTCATTATTATTAATGCAAATAATCTCTGTGATCCACGGCCATTTCTCATATGTGAGGTCCTGTTGTGATCTAAAAGGAACTTTTTATGGATGTTGCATGGTGCTGAAAAACATAAAGACAATACAACAAAAAACCTTGCCTGTACTAATCCTTATTCCAAGTAGCAAATCATCTAGGTGACAGCAAACAAATTATTGTCGACCTTTTCAAGAATTATTCAAAAAATATATATTTTATTTTTCATTTTCAAAGATCATTTTGTTTTCCACATAAAATCATGATTCAACAATTTTGTACATTGCACCACAAGACCAAACAATTAAATAAATATAAATCTATACACAAATAATAAACAACATCAAAAAACGATTTGCTCACATACAAAACATGAAACACAAAACAAATACACTAAATCATTTTTTTGCAAGAATTATTTACATTGGTTAATCTAGCTAGAGAAACCAACAAAAAACAGTGTGAATTATTCAACAGAGAAATTTCTGCACTGTGCCAATATATGGACATTTATTTCATAATTCATTTAACCAGGCAGAAAACATCTTATTATTAATCACACTTGTTTAAACAAAAAAACAACAAAAAAAGGGTCGACGCGTTTCGAACCCCATGGTTTGTTAGCTGGGGGTTCTCCTCAGGACCAATCACTATTTGGCGAAATCGTCCGATTTCGCTTTGTAGACTCAATCAATTGTTGACTAACATGAGTAACTGCAATTAGTAAAAGGGGACTCCTTAGGGGCTTCAATGAAAGAATTGAGCCCTTTCATCGGTTATATCTAGTTTTAAATGTGGGCGGTCTCGTGGCAGGAACAAATTTTATTTCATCAGAGCTCGCGTCTCTGAATTTCTCTTGCACGTCCCGGCTGGGTCACGGGAGAAGGATCTGACAGAAAAACATAAGCACAACATTTCTCTGTAAAATGTCTGTAATAGACTTCCACACATTACCCGTCCTAAAAATAAATTAAAGGTTAATAGTATTTACAATAATCTATGTTTAAAAATTATTCAAGGTCTTCAGGGCAGGACTGTGTGGAGAACAGAGCTGGCTCTATCAGGCTGCCCCCCTGAAAGGCTGGGGCCCATGGGACAGAGCTCACTTTGCCCATGCCTTAAAACGTCGCTGTTTCTATGACTACAGATTCATAGCATTTACGCTAGCACCAGCACTTCATACATCTGCCCACCCGCTACCCATTGTTCTGCCCTTTCAGATACTGCCCGTCCAATCGCCCTTGCTTTTCCTCTCTTTTCTGCACCCCCCACTCCGCACCTCCATAACTGCCAAGTTTCCAGGTCCATGTGCGACTAGGTAGGCCAGGCCCTTGTTTTATCTTACAGTTCTGGGACTGGTATTCCTTGTTTTATAATGGGTTAAACTGAACTACAAGTCCCAGAATTCTGAGAAAAAACCTGGACAGGCCTTAATAGTCAGGCATAGACCTGTGAAGCTTGGCAACTCTGCAGTGCTTCATCAGGGGCGTAGCTTGGTCAGCAACATTAGGGGGGGTGCAAGCTTCAGATTTTCCAACAATCAGGCTGGCATATAATATCAAAATGCATATTACAACAAGCAGTGCACATGAGAGGGGCTAAAGAGGCAGTGGAAAGGGAAACAAATGCGGATTGGTAGGGGTACTAAGTGAGAGAAAACACAATATTTTGTAAAATAGCCAACATTTTTAAAGATTTTCAAAGCAGAGAGGGAGAGAGAGTGTGTGCGATTGTTGTCTGTGTTAATGTAAAAATTCCTTCTGATGTCCAACAGACACCTCACCACACCTGACTGAAAGCACCTGTACCCAACTATTTTCCAGAAAATACATTGGGGGGTGTAACACCCTGAAATTCCCTCTGATGCTACACCCCTTCGCTTCATGCCCTCTGCACTTCTCTTAACCACCCTATGGCCCTTTCTGTGCACTTCACAAGGAATTTGGTTTTATCACGACTGAGCTTTAAGAAGAGTTTGTGTCTTTCCTTCTTTCCCTTTACCAAGTGGGGTCTGGAGCGCAACTCCAGAACCCAAAGAGGGTAGAGAGATCCTTTCAAGGCTGAAAAGAAAGGGGATACATACTCCCAGTGCAATGACCTTAACTTAAATAGTATCTTCCCTTATAAACCAATGTGATAAGGAGAAAAAGATACAACTATACTCCACCGCACTTAGAGGTGGGAAAAGCAAAAAACTTTTTTTTATATTATATTATATATAAAATAAAGTGTTCCCACCCCTTTCCTTTTCCCACCTCTAAGTGCGGTGGAGTATAGGTGTATCTTTTTCTCCTTATCACATTGGTGTATAAGGGAGGATACTATTTAGGTTAAGTTCCCTTCTTTACACCTTATGACCCCTGCACTGCCCTTCCAACTCCCAACGATCTGCCCCTGCCTTTCTTGCACTTCCTCGTGCCCGCTGCCCTGTCTCGTATTTAGCAGCGTCCCACCATTTTAGGCCCCATAGCACACAGTGAGAAGCAGTAGGTGCCAGGGATGCGATACGATCCTAAACATTTGTAGTGTTCACACACTAGTCGCAGATTCTCAGTCACATCGGCGCTATAGCCAATGCTATCCTACGAGGCTGAGCTTCAGAAAACTTCAACACTCAGCTCTGTTTATAACAAGGTCTCAGCTAATCAGAGGCGTAGCTACCACTGGTGCAGCAGGTGCAGTTGCACCAGGGCCCAAATCCCTGAGGGACCCATTGAACCCTGATAATTGCTGTATTTGACTACCCCAGCAGCAGTCAAAGGACCCATTTTCAATGCGTGCACCGGGGCCCATGGCATCCTTGCTACGATACTGTAACAAATGGAACCGAGGGGTCACACGGTATACAGTGTAGCCGTATTGTTTTGATAGTCTGGGCATCCTCTCTGTCCATGTTCTCTGGCTTCGAGTGCAGGGCTGGACAACTCAGTGGGATGAAGGCTCGGCTGCTGATTTTCCATTATAAACTGTCACAGATATTTTGTACTCAATAACCAAATAGGCAAACAGCAATGGCCCCACCTGAGTTAAGTAAATGAAGAATTGAAGGTGTCCAGTTCCAGATGGTTACTGGGGATCTATTGGTGGGTGTTCAGTCAGGAGCTAGTCCAGTTCCAGACTAATAAATGCCCCAATTGGCCTCACTGTTTTGAACTGAGGTGGCATATGTAGTAATGGGCCAGTCCCCACTATAGAATTCCCTTAGGGTACCAACATTTAGGGGCCTTTATTATTAAATTGGCTAGTGATAGTCACATTTTTTCAGCTGGGTCGGACTGGCCTATAGAGCAATTGGACAGTGCCCGATGGACTGGTCTGACAGATTAATGTGTGTGGGCCGTGTTTTTTAGCAGTTGCGGGTTGGTTTGATGGCCAGGTGGGCCGGTTTTATGGCCAGGTGGGTCGGTTTGATGCTCAGGTGGGCCAATTTTGATGGCCAGGTGGGCCGGTTTGACCGCCAGGTGGGCCGGTTTGATGCTCAGGAGGGCCGGTTTTCCCTGTTGATTTCCCCGATATTGGCACTTTTTTTTTTAGTTATTTGCTTCACTAATGGAGGCCACTTTTATTTTGGTGCTTTGGACTATTTTTTGTCCCAGTCCACCCTGTTTTCCAGTAATAGGGACAGTCCTGGAAGTAGGGGTCATTCATTGGATACAAATGCTATACCATTTCTCCCTGGGAGCTGTAACATAGGGGGGAGACCCACCACAACTTTAAAAATGGTTGCCTGAGAAGCACAACTTCAGCCACTGGGGCTGGCATAGTGGTAGATCTCTGTCTTACTTCTCGTTCCTGGCCAGTTAAAAGGTGGGGACTGACGAAGCGAGTTCTTCTTGTGGCCTCTGGACAGCACAGCTTGCTCCACAGTGACTCTTAATCAGCTGGGCCCTGTGCAGGTCTATCAGACAGGCAGGTCAGCCCCTCTCTATACGGCAAATTTGCTTTTTTTTACTATCACACATACATTGCAGCAGCTTCTATAAGGTCCTGAAGAAGGCCGCCACACCTCTGTCGAGGGTATTAAGCCGAAACATGTCAACCTTATTTTCACTCCATGGCAAGTTGAATTCCCTCCTGTTATAGCTTGGTTTTCAATCCTGGTCCAGGGGCACCCCAATAAAGTCTTTTGCGTTCCCTGGTGCTAGTTTTACTTCATACTCACTTTGCTCTGCGCCCATCATCACACTCAGCTCATCTAAGGTATTTAGTATACCTCTTTCTACCATAAAACATCCCTAAGCTCCCCCCTCTCAGAGATGAGGTTGTAGCCATCATTATGACTAGGTTCATAATGCGAGGAGGTTACCCTATGATGAAACATGCCACCTTCGGGTGGTGAGGGAAACCGTCCTTTAAAAGGGACACTCCGGTAGCACTCGTCCTCATCTTGGAGACCCTGCAGGTCTCTAAACCTCCTCTGGCCCTCCCTGTGTTTTGGCAACCTTCCATACCCCACAATGCCACTCCACTCTAAACAATGTCACACAATGCCACTCCACTCCACTCCACAGCATACAATGACACTCCACTCCACACCACACAATGACACTCCACACCACACAATGCCACTCCATGCCACACAATGCGACTCCACTCCATGCAATACCACTCCACTCCATGCCACTCATTACCACTCCACACCACACAATGCCACTTCATTCCACTCCATGCCATACAGTGCCACTGCACTCCCCTCAATGCCACTCCAGTCCACACCGCAAAATACCACTCCACTCTAAACAATGTCACACAATGCCACTCCACTCCACACAATGACACTCCACACCACACAGTGACTTCCCACACCACTCAATGCCACTCCTCTCCACATCACACAATTCCACTTCATTCCACTCCATGCCACACAGTGCCAATCCACTCCACGCCACTCAATGCCACTTCATTCTATGCCACACAATGACATTCCCCTCCAATCCATGCCACACCACTTGACACCACACAATGCCACTCCACTCCACGCCAGGCAACACAATGCCACTCCATTCCACTCCACGCCACACAGTGCCATTCCACTCCACTCCATGCCACACAACAGCACTCCACTCCACATAATGCCACTCCACTCCACCCTACTCCACTCCACTCCACTCAATACCACTCCACCCCACATAATGCAACTTTACTCAACTCCACTCAATTCCACTCCACTCCACAAAATGTCATTCTACCCCACTCCATAAAATGCTACTCTACTCCTCACCACACAATGTCACTCTACTTGACTCCACTCCACACCTCACATTGCCACTCCACCCCACACAATGCCACTCCACACGATGCCACTCCATGCCACACAATGCCACCCATGCCACACCACACAGTGCCACTCCACACCACACAATGCCATTCCATGCCATGCCATGTCACTCCAAGCCACTCAAACAAAGCCAATAGATCTCACATAAGCGAGGCGTATTGGCTTTGCCAATGCTTGATTCATTTGTATTTTGACACTCCAAGGGAACTCTTGTTTTTTTTCACTTTCTTCCCAGTCCACTGTTTCCCCATTAAATGCATGCTACCACACTCTCTTTCTGTGTGCCAACAACCCCCCCCCCCTTCCTCCACCTTCCTTACTTTTTTATTTAATTTTTTTTGACAGGGTCTAGCAGGAGCACACTCCTCCAGCCTCGCACATTGTCTAAAGGCACAGCATCTCCACGCACATTTTATTTCTTCATTTAGCATAGAAAATGGCTGTATGCCATCTTGGCATGGTAAATTAATAGCAAAGTATAACAAAACAAGCATTTGCAATGCAATCGGTCTCACATTTGTTGGAGTTGGAGCTATTGGCATTGTAAATGGCAATGTTTTTTATTTTTGTTTTTTAAGTGGAGTGATAATTTAAAGAAAAAAGTGCACACTATACCATACTATAAGCTTTTATAGCAACTGTACAGTAAAGCTATGGCTATGTTAACGCAAAGGGGTGTAAATGGATGAATAAAAATACGAAAAAAGGATCTTAAAATGCAAGATGGAATGTATAGCAGGTGACAGGGACTACCTTTTATTTAATAAAAATGCATATTAAAAAAAAGCGCACACACTTAGAAAGTGACACCTGTGAACTTCAGGAAAGTGGCTGGCACCTGCGAGGTGACAGACACAGAGGGGTTCATGTTTCAGTATATATACGTGCAAATGCACCATGACATGGTGTCCATTTTGTTTTCATTTACCATTTTAAGATGGTTAGACATCCATCTTGGAGGGCTAAATTAAAATAAAAACTATAAAGAGCGCCAATAAACATTTTTTTCTTTATTGAACAAAGGAGCAGCCCCGTATCAAATTTAAAATTAAGCAGGATGTGGGAAAAAGAATGAAGGGGGCAGAGGGAAGAGAGGGTTACATTGCTGAGTGGCAGAAGTAGCGAAGTAGGAGCTGACTTAGCTGCCAATGCCAATAGGTTTGGCACTCATGTAACAAACATTTGTGCATACAACACACCATAGAGGAGATACTAACCCTTTCCAAGGTGGCACTGATTTTAGCATGGAGAAATTAAAAAATTTTAACACGTGAGAAAAGTAGCCCGTGTTTTCTTGCATTGCCTAAAACTCTTTGTTTTTTCCAGGCTTCGTGTTTCTGTCTTTTTTTTTTTTAAAGTATGACTTTGATAGCGCATACTGTAAACTGACCTCTACGGATTGGTGAGTTTAAGTACTGTGTGCATAGTCATGACAGAGCTCTGGAGCTGCGGCTGGAGGCAGGTAAAGAGTTTCTCACAGTGCCTGTCACTGCATCTTAGAGGTGTTGACGCTATGTGCTCATCCAGTCCTTAAACCTCAAAGCATAGCGCACTGAGCAATGGCCACTTATTTTCCAATGGTAATTACCATTTTGTGTCTAAGTGCGTGGAGGTACAAAGCTGACGAATTAGTGACAACTAATCAGAAAACGGTGTGTTTATAGGTCAGACAATTGGTGTGTTTATGACAGCAGGCATTGTAAAAGAGCACACAAGGAGGTACATGCACAAGTACCTGTAGGACAGTGAAAACAGTGATGGAAAGTACGAAGATTGCATGCGAGATATGCAGATAATGAATTTTAGAAACATATAGGGAAAAAAGACGTGTCTAATAAAGCGAATTTCTGCAAAACAAAGTGAAGAGTAGGGGCGTTACCCCCTGTTCCCACAGAAGATACATTTTCATAATTTCAGTGTAATTATGAGTGACATTCAACGACTATGAGTGACACTTTCTCGCGAGCAAAATCAAGCAATGAAGACGTAGGAAACATATAAATATCAAAAATTCACTCATTTGAGCAACGAGAAACTCTAAGATCTTAAAACTGCTGCAAAGCACTAGAAAAGGAAGGGCACTAGGATGTGGGAGAGGCCCCAGTTCGGAGCCTCATAGCTGCCAAAGATTCAGGTTGTTTATGTGTGACTTTTTTGGGGTGTGTCATTTCGGTGGCATTTGTGAGACATTTTGAGTGACACTGTATCAAGAACAGAAAATAGCAGTTACATCCCTGAGATGTTTTTGAAATTATCCCTTTTGTGCTAATCTAATGGTCTCAAAACAACTGTCTCACATCTGAACAGCTTATGCAAATTCTTCCACCTACTTCCACTCTCTGTTTCTCACTCACAGTATGATGATTGCGTGTATATGCATGGCTAGGCCCGGGAAATATGTCAGAATTGCATGCTGCACTAACGGACAGCAGATGGTTCCCAATGGGGCCACCTTACATGGGGTGAACATAACGTGAACATACCTCACCAAACTGACATTCAAGACCTCAATCCCACATTATCAAAAATGATCCCCAGTTAAGAGAGGTGTCCCAGTGGCCAAATATGCATTAAAAAGGAAACCAGTGTGATATGTTTATCAAAACTGACTTTTTTAGCTAACAGTGTGAAAATGCATTCTGGGACTTGCTGTGTCACTTTTCATATGGGCTGTTACAAAACTGCAACTCACTGCATTTGCATCACTTCATTCATTCTATGTAAAAATGTTCCAAGCTAAGAAGAGTTTGAGTGCATGCAGCATACTTAGTCCCTCCTTGGACCTCTATCAGTGGCCATAAGCAGTACATGCATTAGTGGTAACTCAAAATACATATATCAGTGGCCCTTTTACATTACATGCATCCATAGATCCTTGCATCGCATGCATCTGTGGCTCCTCAAGGTACATACATTAGTGGCCCAGCAGTCATGAGGATCAAAAATACTCCTACAAAGGAAAATCAAAGTGACGAGATGGAGAATAAGACTTAACATCAACTTAAGTAAATCCAGTAAAGTCAAGTGGGCCCAATATTATCAGAGATTAAGTGACGAGTAAATACTCATTAGAATTATCATTTTGAACAACTGATCTATCGGCCATGAACCATACTTACACAACACAATGCATCCTAGGCCATGTTTGGTAGAACAGCTTGCATATCTTAGGTAATAAATGCAAATCTGTATTCAGATAATAGGTTTAAAGCCAGGTACAAACCTTCTCAATCTATCCACTCTTAACTTTGAAATATTTGTAAGAATTTTACCTTTAATGGTCCAAAAACTGCGCCATGTCTTGGAGCTCCTATTTCACTGGGAATGTGAAGGGGTATGCTGTATGCACTGTAGCACCGAAATACCCAGGGATGGCTTTGAGGCGCTTTGTAAATGAAGTTGGAACTGCCTCTCGTGCTCACAGGGAGGGGCGCAGAGGGTCAGTTCACAACCCTACTCCAACTCCTTCCTCTGAAGACAAGATCCCTGAGGCGTGTTTAACTTGAAGCAAAGGCTGTGTTTGAAGGTGTGTCATCATACAAAATCCCATTGCATAATTGCAGCTCCTACTGGAACGAGTGGAGATACTACTCACTTAACATAGAACTTGCTCTGCTTTCCAAATTCCGTCCTTAGGTGTATAGTTACAAAGCACAAAAAATAAATGATATTGCTTTGTTGCTAGGGATGGGAATCAATCACTATCCGCGCCCAAAGAACTATACTCCACACTCTGCCTAGAGCGCCGGCCATCTTGCGAATGGACACTTCTGGGGTACCGGTGCGAGCTTTTCCAGTGCAGTAAGAGGGGCTTTCAAAGCGATACCAAAGGGGATGATGGACGGAGCGTTAGAGCAAATCAAACACTCACCCCCAGTCAACTGATCTGGGTTTAATCCATCATCATTCTTTAGCTCACTCCACCACCCCAGTTCAGACATGGCCATATGCAAATCAGTCTGACCCTGTGCCTCATGGGAACAGTCCAGCCCGAACTGCCAAGCCATGTCTTCCCTGGACCGGAAACAAGCATCCTGGGACCGGTTTCGGGTTCAAAACCCTCATCAGCCAGGCTATCTTGAATCCAGTGGCAAAGTGAGCAAGGGACCCACGTCTGGGCATACCCTGCCAACTTAGGGCGAACAAAGCGATACCAAAGGGGATGATGGACGGAGTGTTAGAGCAAATCAAACACTCACCCCCAGTCAACTGATCTGGGTTTAAACCATCATCATTCTTTAGCTCACTCCACCACCCCAGTTCAGACATGGCCATATGCAAATCAGTCTGACCCTGTGCCTCATGGGAACAGTCCAGCCCGAAATGCCAAGCCATGTCTTCCCTGGACCGGAAACAAGCATCCTGGGACCGGTTTCGGGTTCAAAACACTCATCAGCCAGGCTATCTTGAATCCAGTGGCAAAGTGAGCAAGGGACCCACGTCTGGGCATACCCTGCCAACTTAGGGCGAACAAAGCGATACCAAAGGGGATGATGGACGGAGCGTTAGAGCAAATCAAACACTCACCCCAGTCAACTGATCTGGGTTTAATCCATCATCAATCTTTAGCTCACTCCACCACCCCAGTTCAGACATGGCCATATGCAAATCAGTCTGACCCTGTGCCTCATGGGAACAGTCCAGCCCGAACTGCCAAGCCATGTCTTCCCTGGACCGGAAACAAGCATCCGGTCCAGGGAAGACATGGCTTGGCAGTTCGGCTGGACTGTTCCCATGAGGCACAGGGTCAGACTGATTTGCATATGGCCATGTCTGAACTGGGGTGGTGGAGTGAGCTAAAGAATGATGATGGATTTAACCCAGATCAGTTGACTGGGAGTGAGTGTTTGATTGGCTCAAACGTTCCGTCCATCATCCCCTTTGTATCGCTTTGTTCAGCCCTAAGTTGGCGGGGTATGCCCAGACGTGGGTCCCTTGCTCGCTGCCACTGGATTCAAGCAAGCCTGGCTGATGACGGCTGGAATGCCAGAAGCCGGTCCTAGGATGCTTGTTTCCGGTCCAGGGAAGACATGGCTTGGCAGTTCGGGCTGGACTGTTCCCATGAGGCACAGGGTCAGACTGATTTGCATATGGCCATGTCTGAACTGGGGTGGTGGAGTGAGCTAAAGAATGATGATGGATTAAACCCAGATCAGTTGACTGGGGGTGAGTGTTTGATTGGCTCAAACGTTCCGTCCATCATCCCCTTTTGTATCGCTTTGTAAGAGGGGCTTTCTCCACGTTTAGCAAATGCTCAATGCAGTGTACGATCGTAGGATTGTCCACAATCTACGGTGGGCCCTGGCGATGACTGTCCAGGCTGGCGAATGAGCTGACCCAGCAGTATTCCTGCCAGCATGACTCTGCCCCATAGTAGGGAGAGCACTGTCAGGCCTGCCAAGTGTCACGCATCATGCGTGACGCTAACGCATTTCAGTGTGGTGTTCCCGCATCACCGCACTGAAATGCATTGTCACGCATTTTGCCCCTGCTGTGACAGTGATGGAAGACGCGCTGTAGAAGTAGTTAACCCGAGGTCCGCGGCGCGCGCGCCACTGCCAGGTCAGGTGGATGCGTGTGACAAACCTGTGTGCCGCGCCTCAGGGGGTAGAGGGCGGGCTCAGAGCTGCTCTGCTGAGTCTCAGTCTGTGTTAGTGTAATTGACATGCTCAGGATGCCGGGCCGTGCGCCGCGGCGTGCCCAAGTTCTGGCCTGCTACAATGTTGCACTAACTGCAGGCAGAGAGAGAGTCCTGGCTCTGATTCCTGCCGCCATGGCGCTGTCAGTCAGCTCACTCTGTGTCCTCACACAACATGATGTCAGAGAGTCATGAGATGAGTGACTCCCTGCTGCTCTGCCCAATTAAAATTTACCCCGGGACCCGGGCCTGCCCTCTCTGAGACAGAGTCCGTTTTTAACTGGCTGACGCTAAATGCGCCCGAAGTCGAAACCTCACGTCCTGCTAGTACAGGAAGCGAGGCTTTAGGCGGCGGGACTGGGAGAGAGTCAGTCGCTGCTGTGCAGCGTGGCAGTCTGAGTCAGACAGCGGTCTCACACCACAGGCAGCGCGCCGTCGGCATGACTAGGCCTGTGGCTCAGTCAGGCTGCAAAATGGTCGGGCCGGTGCGCTGGCTGCGCAGCGTGTGCCGCGGGGAGACTCAGGCGCTGCGGCTGCCTGCAGTGCTGCAGTCTGTTGTTGTGCACAAGTGTTGTGTTCAACTACTCGGCGCGCAGCAGGCTGGCCAGGCTGATGTGGTGCGGCGCGCCGGCCGCCCAGCGTCCGCGACGGCGAGAGGCAGCAGGCTAAGGCGGCGCAGCGCCGCGGCAAACAACTTTGGAGCACAGAGAGGTCTGGCACGCACCCCCGGGACCGCCGTCCAGTAAGTACTAGGCCAACTGTGAGTGACTGCGACCCAATCATTATATCCGGGCGGTTTGGTGAGAGCTGCAGGACCGCTGATAGTGCACTGTCTGCTTCAGAGTGCACTCTGAGCTTCAGGCTGCGGGTGTGTGCTGTGGCTGGCTGGGCTACTTGAATTCAAGTGCTTGAAGCGCTCATTTTCTGTTTTTAATACTGTGCGCAGCGTAGCTGTCGGTGGTGCAACCCTGAAGTTTCTTGTTGCTCAAATGGCTGTAATTTCTGATGTTTAGAAGTTTCCCTGGTCTTCATTGCATAATTTTTGCTCGCGAGAAAGTGTCACTCATAGTCGCTGAAATGTCACTCATAATTTCCCTGAAATTATGAAAATGTCACACATGGCAATCTGAAACCTTGGCAGCTATGCACTGTGAGGGATCAACATGGCCACAGTAGGGTGAGCACGGTGCGGGAAGATCACTTGTCTGCTCATGGAGGGCGCAACATTTGAGTTTGCCAGCGGCAAATCTGCTGTCTGTGTGCGCAACTGTTCACCAGTGGGGGATGCGTTTGTGCAAAACTTGCAAGGTGCATCATGCCTATTGCATCATGATCCGGCCAACGAAAGCATTGCTTGCTTAGAGAGACCACGTGGGCTGCTGAGAGCTACCCAGACTCGACTCGGAAGCAGGCTGGGAAAAGATCAGTTGACGAATAATCTGTGAAGCCCCTGCCTTGTAGTGTTAATAAAACAGAGCTCTTGGGAGTGGTGGCTACGTTGTCTTGAGAGCTGTGCTGTGTGGCTCTGCTCTCACCATGACTGGACACACTTACCCCCGGCCCCTCCTCCTACACAGAACAGGGCAGCAACATGAGCCAGGTCAGGTCGGACACTGTTGTATAATTTACAACAGCAGTACACGGGGGCCTGGAATGGCAGGAAAATTAAAAACATCCCGCTGCCACAACCTATGCTGAGTGCAGACTGGCATCATGGTAGTGGAAGTCTGTCCAGTGTCCATCGGGACTGCCCTGAGAGGCATCAGGCGCCGAAGATAAACCAGTGATCTGCAAGGATGCCCACGGCAGCCAGGTCACTGTCAGTGACACTACAAGGGCGGGGCGGCACCAGTGGAAAAAGCTCTTTGTGAGCAGGCTGGTTTTATCTAAAAGTGTTTCTAAGCAGAAGTTAAAAACACAAAGAGCAGGGAAGGAGAATGCAGGGGGGGAGGGGGGATCGTGGGAGAGAAGGGCAAGCCAGGAAGTGGAATTAGACCCAGGAATGAAAAAAAAGCCCTAGCATGTCTGCGAGTGCTGCACTCGATCACCGTCTTGGTGGTTAGCATACTCGTGCTAATACATGGCAGCCAGACGGTCACTGCCAGTGACACTGCATGGGCAGGACAGTTGCCAATTACAGAACAGTCCGCACATCCACGGTAAATGCTCATGTTTCGATTAATTTGGTTTAATCGAGGGGAACACTTTTAAAAGTGTTTCTAAGAAGAAGTTTAAACACGCGAGGAACGGGGAGGGGGAATACAGGGGAGAGTGAGGTGGTGGGAGGGATGGGCACACCAGGAAATGGAATGAAACGCAGGAACGAAACAAGAGGCACGGCCGCCATAATTTATTGTTAAAGAAAAGAAAATCGAGTTGGGCGACCGGAGCGCAACAAGATGCGCGGCCACCATGATTGATTGTTTTAAAAAACAAGCGCGGTCCCGAAAGTGAAAGGAGGACCGCGCTGCAGACCAATGAGAGAACTGACTGGCGCATGCTCCAGGCGTGAAGCCAGTGTGGCTGCAGGACACCTGGTGCATGCTCCTTCACGGCTCTCGTGAAGACATTTCTTATCAGCTTGTTAAATAAACAAGCTGATAAGAAATGTCTTCACGACAGCTGTGAAGCAGGCGAGACAGTCCACCAAAAAGCCAAAGGGAGGCAACGAAAAACCCTCCTTTCCAATGGGAAGCCAGCGTTTACCATAAACGCTGATGCTACCCAATGGAAATGAGGGGCGGGGTTCGAGTCCCCTTCTGGAAACTGACTTGTTGACTATAGCTCTCGCAGGCGAGGAGCGCATGTGTACTCCAACGGCAGGCGAGACCTAAAAAAGGGCAAGATGGCCCCTCTGCTTGACCATTGATGTGAACTCATGAGCAAGCACAAGTGGCCACACTGGAATTATTTTGATATAGCTTGAAAAAAAATCCATGATAGTGGTGGATACATGTCTAGGCGTATGGATACATTCGTGGCTTCGTGGTATTTTTTTCAAATAGTATGAAAAACATAATTCCAAGATGGCCGCCACTGCATGCACAGGCATGCAGAAGCATCGGCAGCCATATTGGACTGGTTGAAAAAAAATGTCCACTACTGCTACCCTTTCAAGCATATGCAGTTACATGGGTTTTGTTGTTTGAATGGTTTTGGCCATGAAGTATCACAAACAAACATTGGCAAGCCAGTCGGTCTGCACACACACACTTGAATTGTGGGAATTATTGGCTTCGCTAATGCTTGATGTAGAATGTTACTTTGGGGTAGAACACAGCCCCCTCCCCACCTACGGCATACCGCTTGAAGAAGGATGGATTTCTTTGTTACACTGAGTTGCATGGTGATTGATGGAATGTGGGTCATGTTTGAACATTTTTGCTGGGGTTGATTTTTGTTTCCGGTTCGCTCATCCAAATGCTGGCAGATAAAATATAAAGTGGGGTGGGGAGGCGGGCGGAGATAGAGACAGAGGGACAAGAAGTAAGGGAGAGGGGGAGAGAGAGAGGGAGAGAGAGAGAGAGAGAGAGTGCCTTTAAAATGTAAATGGTGCAAAGCACTCATGTTTTACATTCTTAATTCCTGTTAACCAAGGGTGGTGATTTAGAAGGAGGCAGAGTACCTGTTACCCTGGGACGGGTGGTCAGTGTCCCATCCAACCCGATGCCTGGCACAGGAGTGAGAGAGTCAGTGTCAGCACGCTGCGTAAAATGATGCCTGAAGACAGGAAGCTTCGACGTGAAGGTTGTTTATTCCAATCACCCGTGTCTTGAATAGAAGTAAAGTCCCATCAGGACCAGTGATGACGTAAAACTCAGCCACAGGCACCCGTCGTCTATAGTCTTCCTTTGGCCACATCAACTAGGCGCTCTGAAAGGGTCATGTGGACCTTTTTGTAAAGTGCAGCAACTAAAAACACCTGTGAACCAATAACACCTCCACCGGGGTGCTGCTGTTTGATTGCACCCGCCGCAGGCGTCTCCGGTCACCTGAGAGACCTCCACTGGCTCCCGATCAACAAAAGAATCACCTACAAGCTCCTCACACATGACTACAAAGCCAACCTTAACGCCGGACCTGCATACCTCAACCACCGCCTCTCCTTCTACATCCCACCAGACATCTCCGCTCCCCCCAGCAGGCCCTGGCCACCATCCCACGGATCCGCAAAACCTCGGCTGGAGGAAGATCCTTCTCCTACCTCATTGCGAAGACCCGGAACTCCCTGCCTCTACTTCTCAGGCAATCCCCGTCACTGCCTCAATTCAGAAAGGACCTCAAGAGGCGGCTCTTCCACTGAACTACAGAAATCCCCCGCTCCCCAGGGCCTTGAGACCCTTACGGGTGATTAGTCGCGCTCTACAAGAACCCTGATTGATTGATTTACACCTACATGTAATAAAAGGAGTAACAATGTGTGCTAACAGTATTTGTGGCAAATTTGTGTGTGTTATTACTCCTGTCATGCTGGTGTGGAAGGCAATTAGTGCCAGGTGAGCTCTGGCAGTACTTGGCCTCATAGACACAGTAGTGAGTGCAAATTGTGTTAATCTCACTGTGCGTGCCAGCATTAAAACAAACACATACACCATTTGTTCCTGATTTTAGACTTGCGGCTGCACCTAAACGATCCTGGACCCACCAGATGAGAGCAGAGAAACATCACTGATTACAAACAGGCATGTCAGAAGTTTTTGTGGGCCCGAGGGCCGAAATTTTGCTGGGGCCTCTTTAGGGCACCTGATTGAAGGAGTGGCTCGGAATGAGGAAGAAATGTACTCTGGGGAAATGGCACCACCTAGGGGTGTTGCCGCATTAGCTTCACCTTGAAGGAAAAAATCAGCCCTTCTGATTTAATAATATTTATAAATATGTTGTAATAGGAGGGCTTAGCTTTAAAATGTGCGGAACCTGGGGCAAAGAGCTCCAACTGCCCCCCCCCCCCACCCCTGTGAAGGTCCCCGTGACAATCCAACAGAGCAGAAATACTCAAAGCAAGCATGTTTGCATGACCAAACACACACATGTGCAAACACACATTCATACAGCAATACATGGGTGAGTGAGTAAAGACAACAAACAACACTGAAAAGAGAAATTTGAAAGATAGAAAACAGGCACTCTCTTTGACCACAACAGGTACAAACCACAGTGGGTTTAGACTTCACCTTGCATCCCTAAAGAAAAAACAGGTGATCGTACTACCATGGACCATAATAGGTATTTGCAAGAACCCCGTTCAGAGGGACACGGGGGAAGCAGGAGCTATGGGGCCCAACCGAGGGGGTTGAGGCCTTTTACAGCTGATGTCCTCTGGCCCGACCGATTATGGATCCTGAGCAACTGGGACAAGTACCCCTTCAGCACTGGACTCTCAGTTGTAGTGCGGGTCGAGCAGTCCAAAGCTTCTCGGGGGGTGGGGGGGTAGACATAGGGATGTGAACACAAGCTCACAAACCTACGTTCTGCTGCAGCAATACTTGTTTTTATGAAAAAAAGGAGTATTTATATACAAACACAAAGTAAAATACAACATTCACAAACACTTAACTCTGTATCCGAGCTACAGCCCAATCGGCACAGCAACACTTCTTCATGGCAGCCCCACCTGGAATATGGGGTTGCCAACTTGAATCTGCACATGAACTATGGCCCGATTGGCATGGCAGCACTCTTCGTGGCGGCCCCACCTGGAATATGGGTTCGCCGACTTACAAGCTACACATGGATGATGGCCCGATCGTTGCAGTAATGGTCATGGCTCACTTCACGTGGCCCTCCTCTGGCATACGGGGGTCGACGTATGCCACCTCCTCACACCTCACTACACTACAAGCATACAGCATCAGAACAGCATCAGACCTTTAAATGAGTGAGCTTGTACGCCTCACTCCAGTGACACAGGTAAAAAGGCCTGTTCACTTCCACTGATCACTACATGGTATACAGCCACCACTGCACTTGAGCTGCTTAATTCCTGGAAAAGGCAGTATCCTTTCACCGCTATGAGGGGGATTCTTTGGGCGCCTCTCCCTGTCTAAAAAGACTGCGATGCGTGAGAAAGTCTATGTCATAGCCCACAAGCATTGTCCATGTCCATGTTCACCCATGACCAGCAGTGGATGGCACAGGTAAGCGCGGTGAGGCAGGGCGCAGCAAGGGGGGAAGCCGACAAACAATGGAATAGGTGTTATTTATTTATTTAATTATACCTATTCCATCATCTGTCAACGTCCCACCGCTTCCACCCCACCTGCATCGGTAGGATGCCCTAAATAGGGCACTCTGCCACATCCAGTAAATGTGGAGGATCTGAGTAGAAAATTATGGACCGCCTCCAATTATTGGCTGCTGGCGGACTCCACTGGTGTCCAATCAGCAGTTTTCCCACCTCCAAATCTGACAGGGGGCAAAGTCAGGGCTCTGCTGGTTTCCAACAGAGCTCCCAATCTGTCTATCCCTGAATAACCCCCTTTTGAAACTTATTATTAGTGGTACTGGGGTCATGGTAAAATCACATTCAATTTTACTTTGTGGTAAATCTGCCCCAGTACAGTGCAGTTACAAGCTTAATCATCTGGAAAGGGAAATTAAGGTGTGGTGTAAATACTTCTGGTCGTAAAACCATTAGGGATTTCAAAATCCACGAGGTTTACATTACATTTACCTTCTGTTGGAGCAGGTGGTAAATGAGTGTGGGTACCCTTGTGTGTAGCAGTGGTGATGTCAGGGATGGAGGGTTTTAGGGATGAAAAGGGGGAAGATGTTTCCTGCCAATAGGAACATTGTATGCTCCCCAGTCAGAAAAAAATGGGAAATGGGCATTGACTGCTGCTGCATCCAAAGCTACACACGCCTTCCCAGACCGAATTAACAGCCAGAAAAAGTTGGGTCTAGAACTCCCACAGCTGGAAACCTGGGGGCATATGTACAAGGAAATGTTGGAGTGCGGAGCTGCGCCAAATTTGTCAGCTCCACGCTCTGACATATCCAAAACGCAGGGATACACCGTATTTACAAGAATACGGAGCACCCCTTTGTTTTCTCTAGAGCTGGAGCTAAAATTAGCTGCCTAGCGCCAATGCAGGCGCAGGGAATGATTGTTTATGTGCAGGAAGGGACACCTTTCTGCACATAAACAATTAATAATAGCGATTTGTTACTTCTATGTGTGCTGCAGAATGTGTACCTTCCTGCACATAAACTATCATTTAAGGCATTTTGCTCTTTCGATGTGTGCAGCACACATAGAAAAAGCAAAAACGAGGAGATATAAAAGTATTTCTCCTCGTTTCGCCATTCTAATGCCTGCTCTTGCATGGCGTTAATTTTTGGCGCTGCCTCAGATTTACAGATCCTTGTAAATCTGGGCCCGCGTCATAAAAAATGGGTGTTGCGGTGGAACGCCCACATCAACACCCATTGCACGCCCCTTTCACGCAGATACCTGCATGAAAGGGTACCATATTTAGAAAGTTCAAAGGAAAGGTCGGTCCAGAGATCCTGGTGTTGGATATGAAATCCTGTGGGACTTTGGAGGAACGTAGCTCAAGGCTCTGGACCTTTCAGCCTCGTATTGACAAGTGGGGGTATGGGTATAAGCATATGTACCTCCCTTCAATCGATCTGTTTTTTCATTAGGTTCATTCCTTTATTTTGTGACACAACACAGAAGTCCAGTTAAAGTTTAGTGAAGTAAGATATTTTTTTTCCATTTAACACTTTTTAAAGCCATTCCACTCTTTTTTTAACATGTTTAATGGCAGGATGTTAAGAAAAGGGGACAGCCGACACGTGTTTCGCCCTATATGGCAGATTGAGCCAGGGCTTTCTCAAGGCTAGTTTGTAATATTCAGATGTCATACAGTCGTTTGGTAGTATATTAAATTCCAGATTTCTTCCTTGTAGTATAAAAGAATATTCACAATTTTACTGGCACCTGGAAGCAAGTGCAGTTTGACATATGGGTCGGACAGGCCGTTACAATCCATTGGCTTCAAGCCCCCAACAAACTATGCGGCCGGCCCGGCTTGGGTTGTCGGCGACATGCTGTGTAATTGTTATCCTGAACAGTCGCAATTCCCTGTCACTCCTGATCCTCGCATTCATTGACGCGTGTGCAAGGCGGGTTTCTTGGCTGGTTTGACTGCGTTTTTTTTTTTTTTCTTTTCCCTGCGTTTGAAGAGACTTTGCTGGGCGGCGTTCGCGCCCTGCACGACGTCTGGACCTACTGGAGGGAAAATCTTTCCTCCCTCTCGAGCACTCGTTCCAGTTGGCAGAGCCCAGCAAAGTCTCTTCAAACGCAGGGAAAAGAAAAAAAACGCAGTCAAACCAGCCAAGAAACCCGCCTTGCACACGCGTCAATGAATGCGAGGATCAGGAGTGACAGGGAATTGCGACTGTTCAGGATAACAATTACACAGCATGTCGCCAACAACCCAAGCCGGGCCGGCCGCATAGTTTGTTGGGGGCTTGAAGCCAATGGATCATAACGGCCTGTCCGACCCATATGTCAAACTGCACTTGCTTCCAGGCGCCAGTAAAATTGTGAATATTCTTTTATACTACAAGGAAGAAATCTGGAATTTAATATACTACCAAACGACTGTATGACATCTGAATATTACAAACTAGCCTTGAGAACGCCCTGGCTCAATCTGCCATATAGGGCGAAACACGTGTCGGCTGTCCCCTTTTCTTAACATCCTGCCATTAAACATGTTAAAAAAAGAGTGGAATGGCTTTAAAAAGTGATAAATGGAAATAAAATATCTTCCTTCACTAAACTTTAACTGGACTACTGTGTTGTGTCACAAAATAAAGGAATGAACCTAATGATAAAACAGATCGATTGAAGGGAGGAACATATGCTTATACCCATACCACCATATTTAGAAAGTGCCGTTTAGCCACAAAAAGTGGCATAACGCCACTTTTTATATATGGAGCAAGGCATTGCGCCACAGGAACGTCATTAAAAGTGACGTTCCGGTGGCGCGGTGCCCTTGTAAATATGCCGCCTGGTGTGGAAAAACTGACCCACTTGGAATCAGGCACAGTGGAATTCCATGATGGAACCCGTAATCAGCCCCTATGTAGCCTTTCAACCCCTGCTCATCCTCTCAAAATGGGAGTCTTGCGCAGGCAGGGAAATGGCTATACTTTGAACCCTTGTTCACCCACTTCCAAGGGGAATTCTGCACACACAACATACTGTCACATCATTATCCACTTGCAATAATTCTATCACACTGTGTACTTCAATATGAGGACAAATTTACATATAAGGTACCATGCCTAGTCATACATTTCAATAACTTGCACTGGATCAAACGTGATCATAAAAGGCCCAAATGGGTACTCACCATGACCTACGAATGGCTTACCAGATAACATACATAACTGCGCTAACAACACATTTTGGGAAACACTTGCACCTTTTAAGTATTTTCTTTGAGTAAAGAACTCGCCACATATTCAAAACATGGGAGACCTTTCGCTATTAACATTCAACGTAATCATGGATTATCCATGACCCGAATTAAAGTTGTGAAACTACTATCATAACAGTTCTGTAACATAACGTCTATTTGTAAAGCACACGCTCACCCAAGGGTATCTTGGTGCTGAATAGCATATGTTTATTGTTACCCAAATCAACGGTACTAATTTTTCGACCTCAGAACGATGAAAGCCTGAGTGGTCCCACCAGGATTTGAACCTGTGACCATGAGGTCAAACACAGGCCCCTGATGTAGATGCATTAAGCCACCAGACCCAGATTACTTCATCGTTCAAGTGCACCCATAACCTTAGCTGTAAAATTTAAAAAAAGTGTTTTGGAGCGTAAAACACATACCACAACGTGGCCAGCATGGCTGTAAGAGTTATTCGTAGAACAATCCCTTTTTCTTTCTAAACATTAAACAAGGTACCACTCGGAGCATCTCTAGAAGGCCACAGATCCTGCTTAGCCGAACCTCCATCACAAAGGCAGTGGCACTTAACCCCTTCAACACTGACAACACTTGGACGTAAGCTAAGTTCCTCAACCTACTTGAGCAGTGACCCAGGCTAGCCCAGAGCATGGGTGCACCAGGACAGACTTCAGAATAGGGGTAAAATATTCAGTGCTTAATTTAAAAAAAAAAAAAAAAAAATTCCTGGACCCTATTCAGGAGGCCACTGCAGCTTGTACCACCCATTGCCCCTGTCAGTGCTGCCAATGTGAGTGCCAACACAGCTACTAACCATTGTCCTTCTATAAGTCTGTCAATTCACAGTATTCCAGAACCCCAATGCCATAAGAATGGCTTGGGTGACCAGTATTAGTCATTTTAATGTATATGAATTAATCAACAACTGTTGCTGTGCGTATCTCTAAATTATTCTAACAGCACCACCATGTGGCAAATGGGCATAAGGGCCGCTGTTGACAATTAAGTGCCGGTGCCTAGCACCGGAGACCACCAGCTCAAGTTAAGCACTGCTTGTGCTAATCTCACTTCAATGGAGGCAACACCCTGATCGCTGGCATCCCACCATCACACCAGTCCCCCCCAAAATACATAATTTACGTCACTACCCAAATGATCAAGGTCATTATGAAACTTGACATAATTTCACCCACCCTCAAAAATCTGAACTGTCTCCTTCCATCAGCCCTCATCACCTTCGAAGTCTGCTGCATCATCTATAAAGTGGTACCTTGAGCACTTCACTGTGTCTGGCAAGCGCGGGCATGTAACACTCACAGCAGTAACCCCATCAGGCTGGAGGCAAAACAACGCAGGGAGGAGAAGACAAGACACCAAACCTTCCCCTTCTGGTGCCGCTAGGACCAAAAACTCTCTCACTGTGCAAATCTGGCTAGATCGGCAGGGCGCGTTTTTGGTTGGAACTCAAGTATCTCCTTTTGAAGCATCACATCCAGATGTAGCAAGTGCTGAATTTGTAAAAAAAATAAGTGCCTGGGCCCTTGTGGTGATGACACTGCAGCTTGCACCACCCGTTGCCGTCGCCAACGCTGCCAGTGAGTGTACCAACACAAGTAACCATTACACTCCCACATGTGTGACAATCAGGCTTTAAATATACATTAAAAATGACTAATACCTGCCGCCCAAGCTATTCCTATAGCTTTGGGTGGAAGCATCAGTCATTTTAATGTATATTGAATTACTAAACAACTGTTCTTGTGCGCCTCACAAAAAGTAGACAAACAGCGCCATCATGTGACAAGCTGTCATAAGTGCCAGGGTCGACAAATCAATGCCGGTGCCAAGCACTGGAAACCACCAGCTCAAATTAAGCACTCGATGTAGCCCTCTGGATGAGGACCCCCAACTGATAGTGACCCTTGACCTGACCGTAGAGACACCCTCATCTCCTCTTCACTCATCACCTTTACTCCCAGCTTTTTGTAGCACTTACAGCTTTGTAGCTAGGTTCACTCTCTATAAATCCATCAATCTACATGCATACATATATACCTCATCCAATCTCTGATGAATCTGCTTTCATTATGCATGTCTTGGTCTATAATATAGTCAAATGCATACATCTCATTCCAAGATCCGGACCTCACATCACACGCATCAGCTTAAGAGCACGGCTGCAGTCTGGATACATCACCCTAAGATCCACTCATGCTCATTAAAAGTGGGCTCCCATGGTGATCATTCAAGATGCAAGCCAGACCCAGGATAGCAAGCCCTCACATGCAGGCATGCACAATCACAGTAATACAATTGTTTTCACCTTCAAATTTATATTGTGGCCACCTAGTGGAGTACATTTCAAAGTGCGCAAACCCATGCGTATATCAATGCACCAGAAACATTCAGCGTACACACCTACTCAGACCCGCAAGGGCAAACTGATCCATTTATACATTACCTCTTCACAAGTGGCAACCATCTCGTGGTGCAAATACAATAAGTATAAGGGTAACTGGGACTGCAGCCCCCTCCAACGGCTCCCGACTAGCATCCAAAAGTCGTCGCCGGTGGGTGGAATTGGGTGCAGGACACTGCAATGTCCATTTTCCTGAAGTCACTCTTTCTTCCTGCAGGTTCTTCTCTCCGGTGTTCCAGCACTCTTACTTCCACCTGGCAACACCTTCTATTAATCTTCTGAAAAGCTGCTCTTCCATTCAGCAGCTTCCTCACCCCTTCTCACACCTTGCAGTACCCTCTACTCTGGATATTGGTCACCTGTTATCACTTGCCAATCCCTCTGAAGTTGATAAGATATAGTTGAGCCACACACATTTCAAGTACTTTTTGCTTCTTGTGACCTGGCCCAAGTCCACAAGCTCATCTAGCTTGTCGCCACTGTAGGGATCGATGAAAGCACAACATGTACTGGCCCTTTAGACAGGCTGCGTACATGTAAACGTTATTTATTACGGCTACTCTTATCTTCAATAGTAGTAAAACCATACCAAGACCAGAGGTGACACGATACTCAGCCACTACCCTTGGGCTCCTACTGGCTCGCTTACAGCCTATCGGTGAGACTGTATCTCATTTACTTTGGTATGAGACCCCTGCTGCTGCTGGTTGACACAGTGAGGGGATGTGGCAACATTGTAGCCTGGTAATGGAACGTTGCAACTGTTGTGAGGACAATGGAGGCACCTCCCTATTGATGGCATGCTTCAGTTGCTAGAATGTATCATGCCATGCACATTGTGTGGGGATGTGACAATGTCAGGAAGTAAATGAAGGGGGGGGGTAACAATTTGAAAGGGAGAAAATGGCTGCTCCGCCATGCGGTGATCACAAGGTCTTCGAACATGTTGCCTGACAGCGCAAGAACCATTTCTTACCTTCTTGAACAATCATGTCCTTCAGAAAGTTCTTGACTTCCTCTACGTGCGGATGCAGCAAATAGTAAAACCTTTAACTAACTAAGGCTTGTCTCAATTTATTGGATAATGTAAAAGTCCTACAATACGTAATTCCCAAAAATATAATCAGCCTTTCTATGATAAATCTTTAATTTTATCTTGTTCTTATTCCTCCTTTTTATCCTGTACCTGAAGTACATTTTTAAACAGATCTCATTTAAGTGATAACTAATGTTCAGCTCGGGTAAATTCTCTCTATTTGGAGTGGTATACATACATACATACACCTGGATACACTATGCTATCAGTTGAAAGGCTACTCATTTCAACATTTGCATTCACAAAGTTTGGCAATAACCACACTATCTGTGGTCTTTTTGTATTTATTTTAAGACACAAACGGTAAGAAAAAGAGTCCAATAGTGCCATCAATCCAGTATTTGAATAATTAACATTTCCCAAAAAGGAAAGGCATTCATTCTCATACAGCAACATAGATTTCTTTCCACCATCCCCACTTTGTACCTTGCAGGTTTTGAAGGCCCTGAGTTGCATTAGTGAGGGCTCCGTTGCATATTTAAATTTTGCAGTAAGAGAGGAAACCCCTGATGAGTGTCGCTTTGCCAGTTTGTCTAGTCGGTAACCTAATGTTAGTTACAAATATCTATGTTGGGAACATGCTATACTAAATGGACCATTCTAAGGTATTTTGTACCACATTCTATTGAGTCCCAAACCTCAAGGCAGCGAATCAAATGCTTTCACCATGTCTGATGCAGTCAAAGTACCATTATTTTCTTGTATTTCCTTTTACCCTAAATTATAAAACATGTTCAGTAAACCAATTTATCAGTTTTTCATCCAGGAGTGAATCTGATTTTGTTGTCTTGAACAAACCAAGAGAGTAGACCAAATAATATATTATTCAACCATTTCACAAATCTTTTTTATGTAAATTTATAAAGACAATTGCTTGGCCAAAACTTTTTCTATGATCCTCATCCTGGTTCTGCTCAGACACATTTTTGTTTCACGTCATAGTCCATGGGAGAGCCTCTCACACAAAAGCATAATTTAAAATACCTGCAAAAAAATATGCGGTATCCAGTATTTGCAGTGTGATGGCTAACTTACCATGTTTTAAAGAAACAAGCTGCATCCACTCTAGACCAATCAGCTGAAACTTTATAAATCTTAATAGGTCTATATTCTTCAATATTGAATGTTAATAAAGGCCTTTATAGAATTCACAAAAACCTGAGGTAGGGACCAATTGGCAGTTACATTTAACATTAAAATGAACACCAATATCTCCTGGGACCAACTCAGCACGTCATTTAAACCTCTCCCTGGGAGTTCAACTCCTGACAATAGCAGCGGAGCTGGTGCTTAATATCTGGAACTGCTCTGCTACAATAGTCTGCAAGGTTGTTAAGTCGGCCTGGACGGTGAACTCCGCTTCATCCGCAGAGTTTGAGGAGCTTTCTGCACTCCGCACTCTGTGGAGCTCGCAAAGTGCAGAAAACTCCGCTCTGTGTAGCGCAGCGGAGTTTTTTCCCCGCTCGCGCTCACCAACGGTAAGTTGTCGAGTGCGAGCTGCTGCTTGGGTAGAGTTTCTACCCGAGCGGCAGGAAGATCAGCGCGAACAGCAGTTCGCGCCGCACTCCGCCGCTTGTGGAACTCCGCTGAGTTTTTATGTCACTTCGCGGAGTTCCGGAACTCAACGAACTCTGCCCAGGTCTGCTGCTAAGAAATTCCACCTCCAAGGGCAAGAGAGCCTAATAAGACTCCACTCCCAGACGTGTCTGGGATACAAAACACTCTGGGCCTGATTCACAAAGGGCCTCCGCACTCGTGGTGAAGGCCCCGCAATTGTCGGGGAGTCTCCATACTCGGGGCAGAATCTCCGCAGTGAGAATTCTCATTGCGGACATTCTGCCCGAGTGCAGAGACTCCCCGACGACTGCGGGGCCTCCGCCACGAGTGCGGGGCCTCCGCCACGAGTGCGGAGGCCCTTTGTGAATCAGGTCCTCTATGTAGATCCTGGTTTCTTCCTCCATCTTCCTCCCCAGGCATCAACTGTAACTTGCCGACAGTCCTAGTGGGTGGGACAAGTGTCAGCATGCGTAGCCCCTGCTTCAGTTGTCATTCAGTGTCAGTGGGCACTAAGGGAAGGGGCGGGGCAGAAGGCTTCTCTTTCTGTCCCTTCTATTGAATTAAGAGAGAGTCTCTGCCATTCCCTGGCAAACGTTTGCAGATCCTTAGGGGCATCAGAGGTGATGGTGACACATAGGATGACGTGTAGGGCGTTGGAATTTCAGTCAGCCATAAATCTTTATTCCGGTTATTTACAACGATAAAAGATAAAAAACTAACAAATGCAGTAAAAACATTAGGGACAGATTCCTTCTATCTGGCTGCAGGTGTAATTAAAACGTTTAAAACAACATTTGTAAAATTCATATCAATATTGCAATAAAAACTGATTGATAAACCAATATAGGACATGCATATGAGCATACAATAATACACGTCCTGTTTTGCAAAAGTCACCTGTATTTCCTGATGGGCTGTTCTTAATATGACCCTTGTACACTTGACCTGTTGGTGAACCTTCTCCTTATACACCCAGGCACTATATAGGTACTTTGCCAAACAACATACAGTGGTTTCACAAGTATCTGATCTCAACATCCTTAACGCCTCTCTGCATGTTGATTTACCCCCAACAACCGGCAAATCGGAAATAACCACTTTCTCCTAGGGGTTTTATAAGCGGGGCAAAAGAACAATAGATGGGCCATTGTCATAGCTGCCAACGTTTCAGATTGCTTATGTGTGACATTTTCATAATTTCAGTGTAATTATGAGTGACATTCCAACGATTATGAGTGACACTTTCTCACGAGCAAAATCAAGCAATGAAGACGAAGGAAACATATAAGTCCTCAGGAGAGTGAGGCTGAGGCATACATAGGTCACAGCCAGGATGTATTATTTCAAAAAGACTTCAACTTGCTCACTCCTGTTAAAAGGATTAGCTGAGCAGTCCGCCCTGGTCCGGCGCACCGCCCGATTCCTGCCCAGCCCCGCACCAGCCGCAGTCTGCCACAGAGCTACACTACAGTCTCTGCTGACTGAGTGATGCTCGGCGCTGAGTTCAGAGTAGTTAAGTTGCACCACAGTGGCTCTCACCCTTAGACCCAAAATGAGTTAGTGTGACTACTAACGCAGCTGAAAACTGCCAGTGAGCAGATAGACTGCTCTCAGCTGTAACACAGGGTAGGCAGCTCAGAAGATGATCATGACACCGCATGCCGCTAAAAAGCAAATTTTTATTAGCATTTGGCAACTTAACTAGGAGATACCTCACTGTTACACTCAGGCACTTACTTTGTGAGGCGAGAGCCCGCTGGTGGCAATTGGAGGGCCGTGGCCGCAGCAACTCGTAGACTCCTGTGGCAATTCCGCATGATTCTGGCTCAGCTGCCCACTGGACTGGTGTGCTCCGGCTGCTGAAGAACCACTCGGTGGCCACCACGGTCTGTGGTTCACTCGACTCAGTTGCCGGCGCCAGTGGGGTTGGGTCCTGGTCGAGGGATCATTTACTGCTGCCATTTCAAGCACCAACCAAAATTGTATTCAATCTAATGAACAGCCGCCAGCTCGAGCCGCGGGCGGCAGGCTGGACCCACCTATTAAACTGTGTCTGACTCCTGACCGGAGTGACTGCAATGCCACGCGGTATAAGGTATCCTATTATGCGTTACATTGTAGCAGAGTAGCAGCTAGAGCTAGAGCTAGAGCTCAGCCAGCCCCCCCCCAAGCTTGTACAGGAGCAGCGTACTGCCGCTGCAGCTTTTAGTCACTATGGTGCATTATAGCAGCACTCTGGCTTGACAGCTGAGGAGGCGCTATAATGCGTGACTTTGCATTTCAGTGCAGTGATGCGGACCACGGCACTGAAATGCATTGGTCTAATGCCAAGTGCGTGGCACTTGGCAGGGTTGCATTGTTTCGGCTGGTGAATTGCATGGGATAGCACTGGCAGTCAATGCGAGTTCCGTGAGGTGGCGCAAAAGCCATTGACCAAGAAAGTGTCAAATCAAAATTTTACATTCAATCGCCTAGCCGCTGGAAGAGTGATAAAGTCAAAATAATGTTCATAAGAACGGGTAAATTTTGGGGCCGATTCCGATGTCGGATGGACTCAGGTCCGTCCGACATCGGTCAGGAGCCGTAACCGACCGACCTGCTGTCGTCGGTTACGGGCCTGCAAGTACGATGCGACCGAACCCTGTTCGGTCGCACTCGTATACTTGGGAGCATGCATTCCGAGCGGAATGCATGCTTGCATTGTGAAAAGCAGGGGTGCAGTTCATCCCTGCACCCTGTGGCCGGCACCCCAAGGTGCCTGCCACCGGGTGCAGGGATCCACAGAGGGGCACCATAGGTGCCCCCAGGCCGCCATTCGGCGGCCTCGCACCCATGGGGGCCCTACTGGGGGCCCCCAAAGACAGTTTCCGACTGCCTTTTCATGCCGGAAAGACCGGCACGAAAAGGCAGTGAAAAACTGCCATCGTACTCCCTCGGTCGTAAAGAGGCGGCCGGGGGAGTACTGAAGGATTTCCGGACGGCGGACGGGCTCTCCAAGCCCGTCGGAAGCCATCCGGAAATTCGAAGTCAGATTCCTTTCCGACCGAGCCCATCGGAATGGCTCGGTCAGAAAGGAATCCGCCGGCACGTTCCGATTCGGGCGGCAGGGCTCCGACCATCGTTCGGAGCCCTTCCGTCCGAAATCGGAATCGGCCCCTTAATGCCAAAAAAGGCTACAGGTATAGTCACGAGTTGGGAGTTGGTGATTTCTTTCTCAGACACATGGTCCCAGTATAATTCCTTCAACTGTACTTTGGTTGAAGGTTGGGAGCCCACGCTATATTTCCACTTCTTTTCTAAACCAAGCGATGTCAACATTGAGCATACATGGCAACTCAAAGGGATTGTAAATTTCCTACCAAGAGAAATAGTCTCTTCTAAGGCTACATGGTGTGGTAATAGTTCTTGGGTGTAACACAGCCTCCACTAGTATCGCAGGGGCCTAATGTTTACGTTTGGGGATACATTCCTCACCCCCAAATCCAAACATAGCAGAAGTAGCGGGAAGCTCTTGAGAAGATTGATCAAGGATCGTATACATTTGTTTTCGATTGTCGAAGGCCGCTTGGCAGCAGGAAGCCCCATAGATCACCTCCATAAAGCGTACCTGCTACGGCTTACCATGGTAGATGTGAAGAGAAGGTGATGCTGATCTGGTTGTTGCTGATTTTAAAAGTCTTAGAATTCCAGAGATGTTCTGTTGAAGTTTTAAGCAGATCTTACCGATGTTCTTTGTCCAAGACACATTTTCCATTAATGTTATACCCAAATACTCCAAATCAGATACCCATTCAAGGTTTACTCCACCCATAGATATTCTCCCCTGATACGATTTGTCCAAATTGATGGTCATATATTTTGTTTTACAGGAGTGTACCTCCAATCCGCGCTCAGTGTGGAACGCCACAAAGCAGTATATTAGGAGTTGTATCCCTCTGTGGGGTTTTGAGACCAGCAGAGTATCGTCTGCAAAGAGTAATGCAGGGACTTTACTACATGTGAGTATTGGGGAGTAATTTACGCAAACATCCAAATATGGAAAAGAATCATTTGGATACAAGGAAAATGGTGTTGCGGCCAGAACACCTCCGTGCTGCATTCCTTCTTTATGGGGATGCGTCCCGTCAGTTCGCCCTGGCTGCCCCACCGCACCTGGCATAATTCTTATTGTGTAAATGAATTAATATTGATATTATATTACTGGGGACCGCATCCCCTCCAAAACTATCCAAGGTTTTTTACATGCTGCCAGATCAAATGTCACGTTAAGTCCACAAAAGCAATGTACAGATGACCCATGTGGAGAACCACGGTTTTCCAATATATGTTAAGTAATCTAAACACCAGGTCGACAGCACTAATATTTTTTCTGAAGCTAGCCTGCAAGATTGAAAGAATTTTGCCCTCTTCCATCCAATAATGCAATTTATCAAGGACTTGGCGACATAAAACGTTTTGTAGACTGTCGACCAGGCTAATGGGTCTATAATTAAATGGATTATCCCCACCCCACTTCTTGTATAAGGAAATTATTTCAGCACCATGCCAAGTACTGGGCATGGCTGTTCGCCAAATATGCCATTTGTTGCAAGATTTATGCAAATTTCCCACTCGTTTGGGTCCCTTAGGAAAATATCACTGGGTATTTAATCGGGGCCCGACGCCTTACCTCAAATAATATTTCTATTGCGTGCAGAGTGTCTTTGGGCTCTATCACAAGATGCCCTACATTCGGACACAGCGCACCCAGTCCCTGGTTTGCTTCCCTACTGATGTTCTACCAAGTTAATTCCCACAGCTCACTAAGTAAATGTACCGAATCCTTGGTTGAATGAAATTACCAATTGGATTCTGTAAATCATGGCTCCCATTGGCCGCTTTATGCCAGAACAATTTGCTGTCATCGCTTTTTGCTGCTATAAGTAGGTTCTGCCAATGTTGCTCGTCCCACTCCTCCGAGACACTGCTTGAGATGTTTTGAATGCTTTCTTAGCTTCTCTTACACACAACTGGTCTTTACTCTTTATTGCCTGCACTAAATTGCTTTTAGCTCTTTTGAATTCCTTATTGAACCAAGTACAGCTTATGTTGGCATTTTTAGGGGTAGGTCCTGCGTTTCTCTGGAAGATCTTTCTTAAAGTGGTAAATAAATACAACTATTTGGAGACCAATACTGATACTAGATTTGGATGCAGCAATGGCTTGGGTAGTAGCTGCAAACAGCTCTCTATGTATATTGGCCATCACTTCTGGCTGTCATTCCACTAGGGCCCATTTTATGGATCGTTTGTTGTTCAAGACCCGTAAATCCCAGGTTATCGACTGACTACCTGGTCCATGCCCAACCCAGGGAATGTCCTTCATAGAAAGGTGCAAGGCATTATAGTCACTATCCCATCTATCTGTTACCTTAACATCGATCACATCACTAGGATATGGTCGATTCTGCTTGTGCAGTTACTCTTTAAAAAAAAAAATCTTTTTATTGAATTAACATTTGTACAAACTTTGTCTTATAAACATCTTGCAGAATCACCTATTTGCTCCATTACAATAAATCTGGTTCCCAGATTGGTCCCACGCCTCCCCCGCCCCCCAGTGGACGATACACATTTTGACATTATACACTTTTATCATCACAGTTTGCTTGGGCCGTTTTCATTCAGTATCCCCTGTATACCTGCCAGGGACCCCAAATCTTGTCCCATTTCTTGGGGCATCCCCAGGCCTTATATATTACTTTCTCTGCCCCGGCGCACCAATTCAGATCTTCTTGCCATTCCCCAACCTCTGGAGGTGTATTTGCCCCCCATTTCCTTGCTATGTTCCTTTTCGCCACCATTGCTGCTATTCTGAGCCAAATGACGTCGTACTTGGGCCATTTTAGGTCGCCCGTGACACATAATAAGAGCCATTATGCTTCTGTCAGAAACGCTGAGTCCGTGACCTCTGACATTATCTGTGTTACCTCCTTCCAGAAGTTATGTAAAATGCTACATTCCCAAATAATGTGAAAGAAGGATCCAATTTCTCCACAGCCTCTCGCACAGTACCCAGAAACACCTTGGCCTATTCGTTGAAGTAGTGTGCGTGAGGCGTTTGACCTGTGTAGTATGCGTAGTTGTATGAGGCGAAATCTGGCTCTTATCGCTACCTCCCTTGGATTTTGTATCGCCTCTTCCCAGTCCTCGTTTTCCAGGGGCCCTATGTCCGAATCCCATGCTCCTTCTAATGAGTCTATTGGGTTGGGTGAATTATAGAGTATTTTCCTGTATGTTACTGAGGTAGCCTTTGTTAACATGGGGTCCATTAGTAATCTGTCTTCCAGTGGTGAGTAATCTGGCAATGCCTCACCCTTTCTTATATGTTGCCGTAAGGCATGACTCAATTGAATGTATCGAAATCTTTCCGAGTCTGCTAGGTTATATTCCACTTTGAGATTGTCGAATGAAATCTGTTTCTGCCCTCTCCATATATCCCCCAGCGTATCCAGTCCCAGCAAATCCCAGCTCTTCAACTCCTTCAGGGCTCGACCTCCTTTAACTGATCACTGTTCCATAGTGGTATTCTTCCCGTCAGTCGTCCCTCCCAACCCGTGTGTCTTGACGCTTCCCACCATACCCTCACCACCGTCTGTGTGGGTTTTGGGAGCTGCTGTTCTTTACCTCTTTGGTATAAACTAGCCACATATCCCCCAACTCCCATTGCCCTGTGATCTGCCCTAAAGGCTGGGTAGCTACGATCTGTGAATACCCAATCGTTTACCCAGCTGTGAGGCCCAATAGTACTTCTGAATGTCCCGGACCACCAGTCCCCCCTCATACACTCCCCGTTGCAACTTGCTCAAGGCTATTCTAGGGCTACCACCGTCCCATAAAAGTTTTCTCAATTCGCTATTTATTTTGTTAAACACTGAGGGGCCGATTCCGATTCTGGCCTGAAAACGTACCGACCGACTCGGAGCCGGAATTAATTCCGACCGACACGTACCGGTGCAGCCCGACCCGCAAAGTACGATGAAAAGCGTGCAAAACCCGACCGACTCTTACGGAACACAAGCCGAACGACCGAGCCGCGCGGGAAACAGCAATCCGGCCGGAAAAACACGCGAATCTAACCGACCGACACGCACCCGGAACAATCCCGAACGAAACGTACCCGCGAACTCCCACCCGCCAAGTACAATGCAACGCGTGGTAAACACGACCGAGTCGCACGGAGGACAAGCCGTACGACCGACACGCATACAAAACTGCGAGCCGAAGCAACCCAAAACACCGCGACCGACACGTCCGCAGCATAGAAAACAGCACAAACACAGCGTGAACGAATCGGAGAAGCCCGTACGAGACAACTGCAGGGTCAGACTCGGCCACAAGAACGTCTCCTACATGCACGAAAAGTACAAAGGGAAAATACACAAAAAAAAGCCAAACAAGCAACTACAAAGCCAATAAATACTGGGGGGGCAGGGAACAAAGACACACCCACAACTCCACCCATATAAAGGACACAAATCCCTACCATGATCCTTTGCAAATTCAAATTACCTGCCAGCACTCAACAGACAGCAACCATACACCCACAGCTCATCCATCACACAAGCCACACACCATCAGCATCTCAACAAATAGCAACCTCACATACACCCAGCAAAACACACACTCACACACCTTCACCTGCACACCAACACACACACCACTCACCATCACCATGCCCCCAAAGAAGAACCATAAGTTCCTAGATAGTGAATTGGAAGTCCTGGTAGATGAGATCCTCAGGGTAGAGCCACAGTTGTTTGGTACACTGGTCCAACAGACACCCATGGCGCAGAAAACCAAGATGTGGGAGAGGATCGTCGACAGGGTGAATGCACAATCACCATGTTTGCGCACAAAGATAAATATCCAGAAGAGGTGGTATGATGTGCGCAGGAGGGTCAGGGAGCTGTTGAAGAAGGACTACCTCGTGAGCCAACACACCGGCAGTGGCCCTACTGCCAAGCCAGTCTACCTCAGGCCCTGGGAGGAGAAGGTGCGGGCCATCCTACCACCAGTGAGCGTATATGGACTAGAAAACATCCCAGAGCCTGGTGAGTACACAACAAATGTACACAAGATTGTGCCACAATACACACACATCACTGTCAAGGGGAGAGTCAAACCTTGCACCCTTAGCAAATACACAGCAACCAGAACAGAATCATCCCAAAATGTGTATGTCAGTCAGATAAACACAACACATGCCATCTCATAGTGACATGTAACTGTCTCATTATGTACAAACACAACTACAACTACAGCTAGGCAGTGGCACAAATACAACTAACAAACACATCCAGACATGTAGCCACCACTACAACACCACCACACAGTGAAGCCGACTGAAAGGAAGGTATACTGTGTATGCTGGGCAAGTCAGTGTAGCCAATAGCATCATGGGAGTCGTAGTCACAGATATTGCCCACCCTCACAATGCGCACATCAACACCACCATGAACCATGCTCACATCACAGGGAGTGGAAAACAACTGACAAGATGGCTGACACTGGCTACTGCTGTGGGGAGCACAAGGCCCTGCTGGCAACTGTGCACCAACCAACAGCAGGACACCACTGACTGACATCCTGAAAGACAACTTGCACTCCCTGCAATGGAAGCACGTTCCATGGTGGGATATCTGGCTGGGTGGGAAGGAGGACTGACAGCTCTGACCATAGTTACCAGCAGCTTTTCTCACACCCCCCCTTAACACAAACTCCACACAACTCACCTGGGAGAATGCATGGCCTCACACTCTAATTAAATATCCCAAAAGAACTACCACACTGGGTTATGCTGTGTGAAGCACAGGGACACTCTTGGGACTTTTAGCCAAACAACTGCCAGGACAACACTCCCAGCCATCCTGTCAGCATAGGCACCCCACCCCACAGGGAAGCAGAGTCAAAAGGAAGGAAGGATGGGCATGCTGGGAAGGGGGGTGGAGGCAATAGCATGATGGGAGTTGTAGGCACAGATAATGGTCACCCTCACAATTGGCCCATCAACACCACTCTGAACCATGCTCACATCACAGGGAGTGGAAAAGGACTCACAAGATGGCTGACACTGGGTACTGCTGGGGGGAGCACAAGGCCCTGCTGGGAACTGTGCACCAACCAACAGCAGGACACCACTGACTGACATCCTGAAAGACAACTTGCACTCCCTGCAATGGAAGCACCTTCCATGGTGGGATATCTGGCTGGGTGGGAAGGAGGACTCACAGCTATGACCATAGTCACCAGCAGCTCCACCCACGCCCCCCTAACACAAACTCCACACAACTCACCTGGGAGAATGCATTGCCTCACACTCCAATCAAATAACCCACAAAGAACCACCACCCTGGGTCATGCTGTGTGAAACACAGGGACACACATGCGACCTGTAGCAGAACTAACCCCAGGATAACACTGTCAGCCATCTTGTCAGCACAGGCACACAACCCCACAGGGAAGCAGAGTCAAAGGGAAGGAAGCATGGGCATGCTGGGAAGGGGGTGGAGGCTATAGCATGATGGGAGTGGTAGTCACAGCTCAACATCCCTCACCCACATGGCCCAGCAAGCTCACACCCAAGCATGCACACACCACAGAGAGTGGAAAGCCCCATCAAAGATGTCTGACACTGGTGCTCTGTTGTGGGGAGCACAAGGCCATGCTGGGAACTGGCCACCAACCAACAGCAGGACACCACTGTCAGCCATCTTGCCATTGCTCTCACACTCACACACAGTGAAGTCCACCCAAAAGCAAGTAAGTATGGGCATGCTGGGAAGTGGGGTGGAGGCAATAGCATGATGGGAGTGGTAGTCACAGCTCAACATCCCCCACCCACATGGCCCAGCAAGCTCACACTCAAGCATGCACACCCCACAGAGAGTGGAAAGCCCCATCAAAGATGTCTGACACTGGTGCTCTGTTGTGGGGAGCACAAGGATATGCTGGGAACTGGCCACCAACCAACAGCAGGACACCACTGTCAGCCATCTTGCCATTGCTCTCACACTCACACACAGTGAAGTCCACCCAAAAGCAAGTAAGTATGGGCATGCTGGGAAGTGGGGTGGAGGCAATAGCATGATGGGAGTGGTAGTCACAGATATTGGTCACCCCCACAACTGTCCCATCAACACCACCCTGAACCATGCGCACATCACAGGGAGTGGAAAACAACTGACAAGATGGCTGACACTGGCTAGTGCTGTGGGGAGCACAAGGCCCTGCTGGCAACTGTGCACCAACCAACAGCAGGACGCCACTGACTGACATCCTGAAAGACAACTTGCACTCCCTGCAATGAAAGCACCTTCCATGGTGGAATATCTGGCTGGGTGGGAAGGAGGGCCGGATGTCAACCAAATACAACCAATGCAGACCATGTACACACCCCAACATTCACATAGAAATGCCCAAATAATGCAGGACAATGTGCTACACCAATATCAACCCCTGACTGTGACAACTTAGGACAATGCAATGTACAGGCCCGCATCCAGAGGCACAGTCACAACTGTCAGGTGTGTCAACCATTGATGCCTGCAGAAACATAACATACATTGTGTGTGTCTCCCAAAAACAGGTGATGATGGGGACACAGCAGCAGACGCTGAGGAGTCCCCGTCCCAGGCTCAAGAGGATACGGAGCTCACTGGTGTGGAACAGCCTCTGCCCTCGTCGGATGAAGAAGACCCACCTGGCACCTCCGGAGCAAGTCATCATGCAGCACCAGCAGGACCACCAGCTGCACCCCCTGCACCCACCCTTCCAACGACTGTCAACACACAAACCACCCCTGCCGACATGGACAGACCAAGGAGCACCACCACCACCAGCACAGGGACCCTGGACCAACGTGGGGTCATGGACACCACCACCACCACCAACCCCCAAGCTGGCCCAGGGTCACCTGTGCGTGCCACCTCAGGTACTGCACGTGTCGCTAGGGGTGGTGGGAGGGGTGGGAGACATAGGTCGCTGCTCGCAGAGGGGTCTGGACTGCATGATGACCCACAACTGGCACGCATAGCCGATGCGTACCAGTCCAGCACCGGAGAGTTCAGCCAGGTAGTGGGGCTCCTCAGGGACATTAAACAGCAGCAGGCTGCCCATCATGCCCGCTTGGACTCACACATGTCCCGCATGGAGTCCAAGTGGGACACACTGCAAGAGATGACGGCGGTGCATAGGGACATATTACAATGCCTCCACCAGATGAGCAGCAACCAGTCAACACCTCCCTGTGTGCCCACAACATCTGGTGCTGAAACAACTGCAACTGCCACAGGGAGGGCGGATGACTCTGGCGAAGAGTCCCCTGCACCGCAGCAGCCTGCACTTGAGGGTCCCCCCAAAGAAGAGGGGCCGTCCGAGGAGGGGCAAGTGAGAGGCCGATGGCCATGTGCAACCCCCAGGAAGCCAAAACCTGTTCTGGATAATCACCTTTGTGCGCAAACTGTTCACCCTGTTGACTGCAACACAACTCTCCCACATGACATGGGGAGCTCAAGTTGGACCAATGTCTCTGATGACTGTGGACTTTACTCTGAACATTTCTGCTACCAGGACTTCCAAATCATCTAGGAACTTTGGATTACAATCACAATGTACAGCACCCACCATCCTGTGCACTATACTCACACATGTATGTCAATAAACTCACTAATACTCCATACCTGCCTCTGTTGTGATTCCTACGTTGTCTCTGAAGTGGCGATGATGATCTGGGAAATGACACTGGGCATGCTAACTGCTACAGCAAGTACAACACCGGCATGTGAGTCATGGCGACGTCACACATATGAGGGAGGCACACCACCAGGGCTACACAACACATACACACCATGGCCATCTGACTCATCGCCTACACTGATGTTGCCAGGAAATACGTTGCATTGCACAGACCCAACACCTATTCACAGTCGGTGTTAACTAGCCCACTGGTGCAGTAAGCAAATGTCAGTCAGATGTGTGACCACAGACAACGCACATCACAAAGTGAAGCACAGGTTTATTACACATTTGCAACATGTTGTAACCACCACAGATGCAAGGTAATCCCACCTGGCAGCGGGCACACAGTCAACAAGTGTAGAAGGAAGGAAGTCCATGGGTGTGGCGCACATCACCTGTAGGGACACGACAGCTACCACCCTGGAAGTCGAATCACGGTGTCGGGGATCACAGTTGACCAAACGACTCTGAAAGTACCCTGTGAAGGACAGAAATGACACACAGTCAAAAGCACTGAAGAACAGGACAGAACTGCAATACTCATGCTCAATACATGTCACAAGATACCCACCCAGAACCAAGTTAGCATGTCAACACTGTTGGGGAGTACAGACTACCTGTAAGGACACATCGCTACACGCATACAGTCATGTAGCCCATGGACACACTCAAACAGCACCAGAGCACCACCAACACATATCATGCAAACTCACATCATTGACATGACATCTCTGGATACTCACATTCAGCTGAAGAAGTTGGTGATGAGCTGTGTGCGGACATCACCATCATCATCATCATCATCACTAGCATCGTGGTCCAGGCCAGGATCCTCCACAGGTGGCGGACGTTGGTCATCGTCATCCAGGATGAGAGGCAACTCCTTCTGCACTGCCAGGTTGTGTAGCATGCAGCAGACGATGACAATCTTGCACACCTTTGCTGGGGCATATGGGAGGGACCCTCCTGTCTTGTCGAGGCAGCGGAAGCGGCTCTTCAGGAGACCAAATGTCCGCTCAATCACTCTCCTGGTCTGACCATGTGCCTCATTGTAGAACATCTGGGCTGGTGTCACAGGGTTCCTGAGGGGCGTCAGCAACCACGGCATGTTGGGGTATCCGGAGTCACCTACATACAGACAATTGCACATTAGTAGAGTTGGAAAAGAGGGTGGAACACTACATTGCAGAACACACACAATGGTACAAAGTCAGTACACACCAACAAGCCAGGCACGCTGGTTCCGCATCTGTGACATCATCCTCGGGATGCGACTACTCCTCATCACGTAGGCATCGTGTGCAGAACCAGGGAAACGGGCACACACGTGTGAGATGCTCATATCTGCAAGACAGACCACCAGTGCATTGACCGAGTGGTAGTGTTTGCGGTTCCTGTATGCCTGCTCTTGGGCCTGTGGTGGTACCAAAGCCACATGTGTCCCATCAATGGAGCCAATGACATGCGGCATCCTCCCCAGGGCATAGAAGTCACTCTTCACGCCAGTGAGTTGTTGGAGTCTAGGGAAATAGATGTACTGGTTCAGGTATATCAACATAGCCTCCAAAACATCCCGGAGCACACGGCTGAACATGGTCTGTGACATCCCACCAGCAGTCGCCACAGTGTGTTGAAAGGTACCGGTGGCAAAGAAGTGTAGGGCTGCCATCACCTTCACCTTGGGGGTCAGCGCTGTAGGGTACGGCCGGCCAGGTTGCAAATGTGGTGCCAGGCGCACTGCCAAATCCTCAATCAGCTGCCTGGTGAAGCGGTACCGTCGGATGCTGTCACGTTCCACCATCGTTGCCAGGTCAGGGAATGGTCTAAGGACAGCTGGTGCCCTGCAGTGCATAGGTGAAGAAAGCAAGATTGTCAGTCACCCCACATATGTGGCATTGAACACACTCAATATCACATGATACATCATTATGAGGCACAAGTACATGATGTGTGCAGTTCCGTAAGGATATGTATGGCACATACATGGCCAACATCTAACATCACAGTTCAACAAGTGGCATCAATAAGTCCCAGGTCGTGCCATTGGATATCATGAGGCCGTGTCACAGTTCCCATCTCCTGCTGCCACGTTACAAACACACCCCACAGTGACATGTGAGGACAGATGTGCCCCAGGCATCACAGCTCAACGACAGGTACATTCCCAGGGACCCTGTATTGCCACATGGACACTGGCATGACATGGTGTATCATGTATACACCACAGCAAAACAACCATGACCCCCACAGGTAGTGGTCCCTGTTGCCTCGGCAGGACAGACATGGACGTCTGTGACACACACACGCACAACATCAAAGTCCATGCACAAACAACGTGGATGTGGAGACTGCCTCCCATTGTGCACATGAAATCAGAGACATGGTAAACACAACATGCACACAGACTGTGGAGGACCATCACCATTGTGCCAATGGGTCACCCTGGGTTAAACATACCGTCCCACATGGGACTCAGGGGGTATGTGACATGACATACACATACACCACCGTGACATGTGACCATGCCACATGCTCAGATATGAACAGTTGCACATCACAGTGGTCATGTACACGAAACACCAAGGATTCTGTCCCCATGAACACGTGCACAGCCTGGGGGTGGCTGCCCCCAAGTGACACCCACAGAACAACATGTTCACCCCCATACACGGAATAGGTAATGCAGCCTTACATGCCGTAGGATACAGTTTGGACAGGCTGTGGTGTTGTAGGTGTGCCCCTCACTCCCTGGGAAGTATATGTGGCTGGCATATGTTCACCTGTGACAGGCATGGTGACATATGCCAGTGACTTGTACAGGGACGCGTTGGACAGCAATGGACCGATCAATGCGCACACATTGGCCATTGCATTCAATGTGTGCTGGTTCGCATTGTATTCGCAATACGCATTGGACAGCAATGGACCGATCGGTGTGCCCGGCCGGCCCATGGCATTCAATGTGTGCGGGTACGCGTTGTATCCTAGGTACGCGTTGAACAGCAATGGTCCGATCGGAGTGCCCGGCCGGCCCATTGCATTCAATGTGTGCGGGTACGCGTTGTATCCTAGGTACGCGTTGAACAGCAATGGTCCGATCGGTGTGCCCGGCCGGCCCATTGCATTCAATGTGTGCGGGTACGCGTTGTATCCTAGGTACGTATTGAACATCAATGGTCCGATCGGTGTGCCCGGCCGGCCCATTGCATTCAATGTGTGCGGGTACGCGTTGTATCCTAGGTACGCGTTGAACAGCAATGGTCCGATCGGTGTGCCCGGCCGGCCCATTGCATTCAATGTGTGCGGGTACGCGTTGTATCCTAGGTACGCGTTGAACAGCAATGGTCCGATCGGTGTGCCCGGCCGGCCCATTGCATTCAATGTGTGCGGGTACGCGTTGTATCCTAGGTACGCGTTGAACAGCAATGGTCCGATCGGTGTGCCCAGCCGGCCCATTGCATTCAATGTGTGCGGGTACGCGTTGTATCCTAGGTACGCGTTGAACAGCAATGGTCCGATCGGTGTGCCCGGCCGGCCCATTGCATTCAATGTGTGTGGGTTCGCGTTGTATCCTAGGTACGCGTTGAACAGCAATGGACTGATGGTGTGCCCGGCCGCCCCATTGCATTCAATGTGTGCGGGTACGCGTTGTATCCTAGGTACGCGTTGAACAGCAATGGACCGATCGGTGCGCACCCATTGGCTATGGCCTGGCCTGGCAACGGACGCGTTTTCAAAATTTGAACGAGTCTGATGCTGTAAATTCAGTTGGTCACCCACAACAATGTTGCAAATTCATGGGTGTCATGAAGTTGAACATTTGAAGGATGCTGGGGGCGTGTGTAAGTGGTGCAATTCCATGGATTGGCCAGATTCAGAAGATGCAAACGACTTGGACCTATCACCTTGGACACATGGGACAGTATCTGCCTCTGCAGCACACATATAATGCTGGCTGTTCCCCTGAGAGCTCACTTGCCTGCACTACATGCTCCAGGATGACATCTGCCACTACACTGCTGCTGTATCTGCACCCTCTGGACCCTGCAATGGCACGTACTGTGGAGAGAGCCCCAGCCTTCAGCACTGAGGAGAACCAGGCCCTGCTGGACAACCTCCTTCCACAGTACAGCAAGCTGTATGGGAAAGCAGGGGAGCAGGTGAGTGTTCTGTCCACTGCCTTTCTAAATGTGCATGTTGTCTGACTAGCAAGGCTAACAGTCTGCACGCCACTGGCTAGCAGGCTCACTGAGTAGTTGTCACCCCCCATAGTGTGTAGTTACATGCACTGGACAGGTATAGTGCAGTGACAGTGCATTTTAACAAGGTTTTACTTCCCAGGCAATGATACCATGTAGTAACTGCTGGCATACTGTCCATGGCCATCGTTGCACTGCCTGTGTACATCATGTGCCCCTGTGATTGAGACATGTATATACAACTGTGTAATGCACGGATATGTTGCATGTGTAGTAATGGCATTCTCACTTTGTCATCCTCACAGGTTGATGCCCACCAGAAGCAGCAGATATGGCTGACCATCGTCCGGGCAGTGAGATCCGTGGGGGTCTAAAAGCGCCGGATCCGCAACTGCCAGAAGAGGTGGCAGGACCTTCGGGGCTGGACCCGGAGGATCACACGGGTCCAGCTGAAGCTGTCGCCTCCTCGCAGGAGGTGCGGACACCGGACCCTGACCCCCCACATGCTCAGGATCCTGGCGGTGGTCTTCCCTGATCTGGATGGGCAGCTGAAGGCCAGAGAGCAGCAAGGAGGGGGTGAGTCCATTACTGCATTGTGAACTATGTCTGCCATGCTATGTGCCCTCCTCTGGCCTGGTTAAACATCCACAGTACATCAGTCATGTGGTCCAGGACCCATGTCCCTCTATTGTGCACTGCCCACTCCTCATCTGATACCCTGGTGTGGCCCTTACAGTCAGGGAATTGTGTCACTTGGGTACTGTGTCCTTGCAGTTTGCTTGACTCAAGGTGGGGGACAGCATCTGTTTCCCTAACTCTGTGGTGGGCATCATGGGTGGGTCCATTGCTTACACAATGGCTGTGTTCTGACATGTAATCTGCGTGTTACTTTGATATGTGGTCCAATTGCAGAGCTGATCCACCACATGTGCCTGGGGTATCTGGCACACACCCATGCTGCGGGTGGGAACAATGTCTGGGCCCCAGGAGTGTGTATATTACGTGTGTCACACATACTTAGCCAGCTGCCTACTGTCCAGGGCTCATCCCTCATTCATGTGGGGCAGGACAGTCATGCCTACTCCAGGCCATACAATACACTCTGTACTCCCACTCCCGTGTATCAGCTGACACGTTGTGCTCAGTGATTTGTCCCCTCAGGTGTCTGCCTCTGTGTCAGTGTGCTGTGGCTTCGTTGTCAGGTCTGCTGGGGTGTTTCTCGGTTGGGGCTCAGCATGCCACCGGAGATGTGACCATAGGAGACGATACTTGTGTGACACATAGGTGTTTGATCACCTGACCGTGCAGACTGGGGTATGCGAATGTGAAGTTCAGGCAGCTGTTTCCCATTCACAGCAGATTGTGAGGTGCTCAGGTTCAGAGGGTAGTGTTACAGGTCTCCCATATGTCCAATCGGTATGACCTGGACAGATAAGTGTTCAGATGATGTGGTGTGTGGGGGATGTACATGTGCACTTGTTCAGCTCCAGGACTTGCATTCCCCATGACCTACTATTGTGACACAGTGCAGAGTGTTGTTGTCTGGCTGCCCTGCCCATGTGACTGGAGACAGTGATGTATGACTTAGCAGGCATGCCTGTGCCATGGCATGTGACTTCCTATTAGTGATCCTGCAGGGTAGTGACATGTGCTACATGCACACCATTGTGGCAATGGCTATCAGGACATGGGTGCATCATGGTGTCTGTCGCTGGTATGCATCACATGCATTTCCTATTTGACTCTGGGCATCCCTTTCATCCGGACACCTGTACTGACTCAGTGGCAAGATTTGTGATGTGTGCATGTTCACATGCTTCACCGTGTTCTCTGCACTGTCCAACTACTGTGTAGGTGGTGCATGTGTCCACACTGGGGTATTGCCATCCAACAGACACCAGACAGATGGGTGCAAGGCCAGGTGGGATGTGAGTGCCATGGTTGACCATCAGACTGACAATTGGCTTCTCCTGTTCTGTTTGGGCACTTTTAGCAATGTTCAACTAAGGAAGCCAGGGCTTGCTCTGTAATGTGCTGTACTTACTGTGGTGTGTGCGTTCGGTGCAGGTGACTGATGTCTGTCTGTTTCCCTATTGATTGCAGATACATCCACGGCCACAGGAGGGGACAGCTCCACGGACCAGGAGGAGACGCAGAGCCAGACTGGGTCAGCAGCCGAGGAGTGGTCGGAGGGACCCAGTGGCACGGAGGGCGAGGGGAGCCCTCAGCACCATCCACCTCAGCTGAGGACCGCAGCAGCTCAGAGGATGACTCCCTTATGGAGGCGGGTGTCAGCAGCCACCACACCCCAGCTAGTGTTGCTGTCCCCGCCACCACCACCACCACCACCGCCCTCCCATCGGCTCCCATTCCCGAGGTCCGTGGAGGCTCCCATGTTCGGAAGCGTGTCTCCTTCGGGCCAGGCACCGCACCCCCTGCCCCTGTGTCCCCTGCTGCCCTGAGTGAGGAGTCTGTGTACCTCCTTTGCCAGCTCCATGTAGGGCAGACAGCAATGCTGAGTGTCCTCCATGCACACACCAGCTCTGTTGACTCAGCTGGTGTCGTTCATGGAGGGCATCTCATCGGGCATGTCTGCCCTACAGAGGGGCAATAGGTCCATGGACTCCTCCCTGACGGCAGCAGTGTCCCTCCTCCGACAGTCCCTCACCCCTCCTGCCTCTGCCCCATCCACACTCCCCAGCACCTTACCTGTCCCAAGCACACACACACCGGCACAGGCACACACCAGCACAGACACGTCCAGCACACAGACACACACGCCACGAACAAGACGCACACGCACGCACAGTCAGGGGACTGAAACCACACTCACAGGGGATGGGGCCCAGGCACACACACACGCATCCACGAGCACTGCGCAGTCCTCAGTTGCCTCTCCCTCCAAAGCCCCCTCCCTTGCCTCACCTGCAACCCCAAAGACACAGCGGCTCTTCCTCAGTGACCTCGGCCTCTTCCCCTCCGATCCAGCTGATACAGCATTCAGGGGGAAGAGGAAGCCCACCCACACGGAGCGGAGTGCCCCTCGCCCACGGACACCCTCCCCCAGGCGCAGACCGACTGACGCCCCCACCCGCAAGTCCCCCCGGACCCGGAAGAGCAAGACCCCGCCGCCGCCCTGCAGCTCAGGCACCAAGTCTCCTTCCTCCATCCCTCAGGCCCCCACTCCACAGGTGCCCCCACCACACCCTGCCCCAGGTTCCCCCACCCACAGATACACCATCCCCAAAAGGATCAGGCCTTCTCCCCCTGCCACTTGCTCTTCCGGCCCCACAACTCCCGCTGCGCTTGTCTGTGCCACTGGTGTGGTGAGGGTGTCCTCCCCCTCTGTCCTGCCCACCTTACCTGATCCCCATTCTCCTCCCCTGGAGGTAGGCACTGCAGTGGAGTCCACTACCACCCTGTCTGACTTGGGCACTGCAGTGGCGAACCTGCCCACTCCATCTGCACGGTCCACTGCAGTAGTGCCGGCACCCACACCATCTGAGTCATGCTCCCCATTTGTGCCGGCACACACCATGTCAGACACCTCCACTGCAGTTGTCAGTGGCTCTCCAGCACCCACCACCCCTTCCCTGCCTCCTCCTGGTGAGCACTGATCCTGTCCCTGCAGTGCCTGGCCTGCCCCCCCGTATGCCCCTCCTAGGGGATTGTCCCTGGTTTTTATCAGTGCAGGCATGCATAGGGTGACATCTGCCACTGTCACCCTGTTTTGACTTCCATGATGGACTGGCCATTGGCCTTTGTTTTTTTTTTAAATGACTTCAAGTTTCGAACCCACATATGCTGAATAAAGCAACTTTCTGTTCTCTAGTGCTTTTGCTTCTGATGTACATGATGTTGATGATGCTAACCATGCCCTTGCTGCAGTGATGGTGATATTTGGTCTCATGAAAATGAAGTGTTACTGTGCCGGAACCCATGTGGTCCAGGGGGACTGTGTCCTATCCTGTGGTGTATCCATGTCATCCTTAGCAGCATCTGAGGGTGTCATGTTTTCAATATTTGGCAATGGGATTTCCTACTTACATTTGCAATGTCACATCTGTGGCTTCCACCCCTGCACATCTGTTGTGCTTGCCATTGTTCAATTAGTCTAGTTCCCTGACCGTGTGGCCATCTCCACTGGACATGCAGGTTTGGGCATCAATGGGGAAGGACTCATCTGTGTTGTCAGTGCAACTTGCTATACATGTGTGTTGGATCTGTGCTGATGATTTCGTTGACACTCCCATGACCAGGCTGATGTGACGGGAGCCTTCATTTGGTGCTAATTGTTGACTGTGTGACCAAGTGTTCTGCTGACATGATGGAGCCCTACTGATGCGACATATGGCACAGCTTTCCTCACACAGGAGTGGAGTCCCCTCATGGCAGTGTGTACTCCTGTGAGATCGCCTGCGCCCAAGGTGTGTGTTGTATGAGCATGTCTGTGTGTTCACTTCCATGTTGCTGTACATGCTGGGATCCCTAGTGATGTTCCTGTTTGTGATGCTTGCTGAGTTGACCTATGTTCCCCCAAAGTCTTCTCCCTGGGTTCTCTGTGATGTGGGTGCATGGCACATTACTGGTCATCAGGGTGTCACCCATAGGTGTGTTTGCTGTCAGGGCTGAGTTTGTGGGCAGACGCTGATGGGTCACAGTCAGGATTCCCCTTGGCACTTGTTGTTTACACCTATCATGTGATTTCCGGTTTGTGTTAGCTGTCATTGGTTGTGACACGTTGTGTGTGTGACTGCTGGCACTCCTCAGGGTCATGGCTGCAATGTTGGTAGTTGTCTATGTGTGTTCTTTGTGGGTGACCTTGGCTTCTTCATTGGTGTGTGACTGTGGCAGGGATCCCATTGGTTTGTGTGGTATTGCCGTCATGTCCATGTACAGCGTAGTGTGCAGTGTGTCAGACATTCAGGAGTCTTGTTGAGTGGCCATGTGTGATGTGTTTCTGCACCTTGGTTCCCACCACCCCCCTGGGATTGTCATGGGTGCATGTGCAATGTCACCAGTGCATGTGAGCTTCACTGCTGCACATTGTTGGAGGTCGAGGTGTGTGGTGTTGAGTGTGTGCAGATGAGAGTTGTTGCCCGGCTAGTCCCCTGCCTCCATGTTGCCCTTGGCTTACTGGCCGTGCTGATTGATTTGTGCTTGTGTAGGTGTGATGGTAGTTTGTTGCTCAGGACACATGACTGTGGTTCACAGTGTGAACGACATCTAGCTTTGTCATCAGAGTGGGATTGTAATGCAGCCCAGGCTCACCACATTGTGGGGGCCCTGAGGGTAGTGCTGTGGTGTGTCTGTGTCTTGCTGTGTCAGTTGCTGTTCCTACATGCTTGTGTGACATGTGTGATTTGTGCTCCCTCTCATCTGACAATGCCTGATTGCCCACATAGGGGATGTGGATCCATGAGTTGCCTTTGTGTGGCACTGTATGCACATCTGTGTAATTGGTATTCAGGCCTCCTCATGTGTTGTGTGGTTGCCTGGGGACACTGGTACCCCCCCCCCTCCTCACCTGATGTGTTTGATGTGCAGTGTGGGTCTGCCTGTTTGTGTTTGTGCATCTGCACCACTGCATTGGCATATCTTTAGTGTGCCATTGTCTGTATGTTGTTTGGTGTGTTTCCCCTGCTGTCCCTGGGACTCCTAGGTCATCAGTCAGCACAATGATCATTGTTTGTGTGTCCCATTGCTGCCATGGTATGGTATCTGTTCACCTCACATCTACAGTCTCCACAGGGTATCTGCATTTGTGTGCCCATTGGTGCAAATATGTGGGTCTGCATTCTGATGGTCACTTCTGTCATTGTGTCATTGATGAATGTTGACAGTGTCAGCCCCCATGGGTGATGTTTGTCTGCACATGGCCAAAGGTATGTCTTATTTGCACTGCACTGTTTGCCTCCCCCAATCTATGTTGCTATGGGACACATGCACTACTTTGCCACTGATGTGTTTGTTGTTCTGTGACCAGGAATCATCCATGCAGTTTGGCCCTTGCAGCTTTTTCTTTGTCGACACTTACATTTTGGTCACTGTGATGATGGGGGTTTGGACCCCATTGCCACAATGTTCAAGATGTGCTTCAGCTATGGACCCCACACTTACATTTTGGTCACTGTGATGATGGGGGTTTGGACCCCATTGCCACAATGTTCAAGATGTGCTTCAGCTATGGACCCCACACTTACATTTTGGTCACTGTGATGATGGGGGTTTGGACCCCATTGCCACAATGTTCAAGATGTGCTTCAGCTATGGACCCCACACTTACATTTTGGTCACTGTGATGATGGGGGTTTGAACCCCATTGCCACAATGGTCATGGCCTGCTTGCATTGTGGGCGCCACACACATTTATGTGTGGCACATGTGATAGGGGGTCACATTGTAGGTTCAAAGTCATGTTCAGTGTTGTAGGCATTTGACATAGTCTACACACGCTTGTCATGGTGTTGGGGGGATGTCTTTATGTTGCATTCTTTATGTTGGTGTGTGCTTGTGGTGTCATGTATTAGCCATCCTGTGAGTGGGGGTGTTGTTGGTCGTAGGCATCCAGCCCCCCATGGGTAGGGGTGGTAGTAGTGGTAGGCATCTGGCACCCCCTGGGTAGAGGTGGTAGTAGTGGTGGGCATCTGGCACCCCCTGGGTAGAGGTGGTAGTAGTGGTAGGCATCTGGCACCCCCTGGGTAGAGGTGGTAGTAGTGACAGGCATCCAGCCCCAAATGGGTAACGGTGGTAGTAGTGACAGGCATCCAGCCCCCCATGGGTAGAGGTGGTAGTAGTGACAGGCATCCAGCCCCCCATGGGTAAGGGTGGTAGTAGTGACAGGCATCCAGCCCCCCATGGGTGGAGGTGGTAGTAGTGGTAGGCATCTGGCACCCCCTGGGTGAGGGTGGTAGTAGTGGTAGGCATCTGGCACCCCCTGGGTAGAGGTGGTAGTAGGTAGTAGTGGTAGGCATCTGGCACCCCTGGGTAGAGGTGGTAGTAGTGGTAGGCATCTGGCACCCCTGGGTAGAGGTGGTAGTAGTGGTAGGCATCCAGCCCCCATGGGTAGGGGTGGTAGTAGTGACAGGCATCCAGCCCCCCATGGGTAGAGGTGGTAGTAGTGGTAGGCATCTGGCACCCCTGGGTAAGGGTGGTAGTAGTGGTAGGCAGCTGGCACCCCTGGGTAGAGGTGGTAGTAGTGGTAGGCATCTGGCACCCCCTGGGTAGAGGTGGTAGTAGTGGTAGGCATCTGGCACCCCTGGGTAGAGGTGGTAGTAGTGGTAGGCATCTGGCACTCCCTGGGTAAGGGTGGTAGTAGTGGTAGGCATCTGGCACTCCTGGGTAAGGGTGGTAGTAGTGACAGGCATCCAGCCCCCATGGGTAGAGGTGGTAGTAGTGACAGGCATCTGGCACCCCTGGGTAGAGGTGGTAGTAGTGGTGGGCATCTGGCACCCCTGGGTAGAGGTGGTAGTAGTGGTAGGCATCTGGCACCCCCTGGGTAGAGGTGGTAGTAGTGGTAGGCATCTGGCACCCCCTGGGTAAGGGTGGTAGTAGTGGTGGGCATCTGGCACCCCCTGGGTAGATGTGGTAGTAGTGGTAGGCATCTGGCACCCCCTGGGTAGAGGTGGTAGTAGTGACAGGCATCCAGCCCCCATGGGTAAGGGTGGTAGTAGTGACAGGCATCCAGCCCCCCATGGGTAGAGGTGGTAGTAGTGACAGGCATCCAGCCCCCCATGGGTAAGGGTGGTAGTAGTGACAGGCATCCAGCCCCCCATGGGTAGAGGTGGTAGTAGTGGTAGGCATCTGGCACCCCCTGGGTAAGGGTGGTAGTAGTGGTAGGCAGCTGGCACCCCCTGGGTAGAGGTGGTAGTAGTGGTAGGCATCTGGCACCCCCTGGGTAGAGGTGGTAGTAGTGGTAGGCATCTGGCACCCCCTGGGTAGAGGTGGTAGTAGTGGTAGGCATCTGGCACCCCCTGGGTAAGAGTGGTAGTAGTGGTGGGCATCTGGCACCCCCTGGGTAGAGGTGGTAGTAGTGGTAGGCATCTGGCACCCCCTGGGTAGAGGTGGTAGTAGTGACAGGCATCCAGCCCCCATGGGTAAGGGTGGTAGTAGTGACAGGCATCCAGCCCCCCATGGGTAGAGGTGGTAGTAGTGACAGGCATCCAGCCCCCATGGGTAAGGGTGGTAGTAGTGACAGGCATCCAGCCCCCATGGGTGGAGGTGGTAGTAGTGGTAGGCATCTGGCACCCCCTGGGTAGAGGTGGTAGTAGTGGTAGGCATCTGGCACCCCCTGGGTAGAGGTGGTAGTAGTGGTAGGCATCTGGCACCCCCTGGGTAGAGGTGGTAGGAGTGGTAGGCATCCAGCCCCCCATGGGTAAGGGTGGTAGTAGTGACAGGCATCCAGCCCCCCATGGGTAGAGGTGGTAGTAGTGGTAGGCATCTGGCACCCCCTGGGTAAGGGTGGTAGTAGTGGTAGGCAGCTGGCACCCCCTGGGTAGAGGTGGTAGTAGTGGTAGGCATCTGGCACCCCCTGTGTAGAGGTGGTAGTAGTGGTAGGCATCTGGCACCCCCTGGGTAGAGGTGGTAGTAGTGGTAGGCATCTGGCACCCCCTGGGTAAGGGTGGTAGTAGTGACAGGCATCCAGCCCCCCATGGGTAGAGGTGGTAGTAGTGACAGGCATCCGGGCCCCTATGTGTATATGTGGCATTGGTGATGGGCATCCCGCCCCTATGGTGCTACTGTTGCTGGTGTAAGTAATTTCTGCATCCCTCTGTGTGTGTGTGATATGTCGGGTACGTGTAGTTTGTTTCTGTGGTTGGTGTCTGGCTTACCTTCTGCGCCGTACGCGTCCGTGCCTGTTCCGGTAGTAGATGTAGAATATTGGTAGGATCGGAACGATGGGATTCATGGTTGGTTCGTCTCGTTCGTCTTTCTCGTTGCTTCGCCTCGTCCTCGTCGCTGGCGTGTTCGTCTCGTAGCCGTGGATCGTGTTGTGGCGCGAATCGGAGCTTATGTGCGCCTCTCCCGGATGCTTTGACGTGCCGTGCGTAGCGACGGGTTCGGCGCGTACGGGAAGCGCATCGTACTTGTCCGGCCGGACGGGGCTGCATTTTGGCTTCCGGGCGACTCGATTCTGCGTTTACGGATCCGGCTCGGTCGGGGAACAGGACATGGATTGGGTGAGTACGACTGGGTCGGAATATGTGCTGTTGTGCGCATCGTACTTGTTCGTTCGGATTAATGTGCGGATCGGTCGGGAAACAGGCATTCGCATGGCTTTTTTCCCGACCAAATGGTGTTAGGTGCGCCTCCGACCGAGATCGGAATCGACCCCTGATTTGGGTATTTTATATGGAGTATTTTGCAGCACGTACAATAGTCTGGGTAAGATCATCATCTTAAAGAGCACCGCTCTGCCCATCAAGGAGACTGGCAGTTTCCTCCAGTGTTCCACGTCTTTTTTTAAATCACATCATTTGGGGATTAAGATTGTCCTCAAGGAAGTCTTCCTCTCTTGTGGAGAGCTTTATTCCCAAATAGGTAAAACTGGTCTTGACTGTTAGTGGTGTTTTGTATATCAGTGCCTGCGGGACTTTCCCCCTTATAGGGAAGATAAGAGATTTATCCCAATTTATTTTGTATCTAGAGTACGGTCCAAACAATTGGAATATATGGAGTACTCTATGCACTGATCTGTGTGGCTTACAAAGGTACAACAGTATGTCGTCGGCATAGAGGGATATTCTATCTTCCCAAACATCCCCACCTGGTATCACTGATAGTAGTGGGTCGTTACGGATCCATGCCGCCAAAGGCTCGAGCGCCAAGGTTAAAATCATAGGCGAGAGTGGAAAGCCCTGTCTTGCGCCCTTTCTCAGTGGAAATGAGCAGGATACCTCCCCATTCACTCGCACCCGAGCTTGTGGATCTTGATATAATAGTTTCAATGTGCAGTTACTCTTGGTGAAAGAAAGGCTACCACCAATGTCAATCAATCAATCGATCAGAGGGTTTAAAGCGCGCTACTCACCCGAGAGGGTCTCAAGGCGCTGGGGGGTGCAGCTCCGGATCAGCCGAAGAGCCAGGTCTTGAGCTCTTCCTGAAGGTGTGCAGAGTAGGGGAGCATCTGATGCTGACTGGAAGTTCGTTCCAGGCTTTGGCTGCAATGTAGGAGAAGGCCCTTCCACCGGCTCTGATTCTGCGGATGCGCAGGATTTCTGCCAGGGTGAGGTCGGCGGAGCAGAGGTTCCTTATGGATACAACAAAAATGGCCGACAGGTGAGGAGCTCCGGCCGGGAGCTCCCGGCCAGGGATAGCCTTTTTGGCTCAAATCCCCAAATTTTCCACCCCCTCTTTGTCCCTTCTACTCACCTGGTGGTCGCTCGTCTGCAGCGGTCTCCGTTTCTCCTTTGTCTCCCGTTTCTGGACGTCGGATGATTTCAGGATCTTTACTCAAACCAGGCGGAGCCGAGCAACATGGCCATTGCCCGGTGGAGCTGCATCGCCAGCTAAAGGGGAGACTGGCCCCGGCACACCGCCACGGCCGTCACCTACCCAGCCGGACAGCAGACATGTCCCATCGTTCCTCCGCTGCTTGTCGCCCTCCCCCTGTACTCCGGTGAATCGCTGATGGTTCGGCTGACGAAGGAGCCAGTCTCGATGGTGATTACCCCTCGCGGAGCTCCCTGGATGGCTGGTGAAGAGCAGGGACGAGGCTCACCCCTCCTGATCATCCCGCAGCCCCTCTGAGCGCGACCGCAGTTTCTTCCCTTACTGCCCGCCCTCCAGCTTCGCCTTCGATGGGACATCAGGGACACGTGAGTGCAGTGGTAGTGAACCTACTCAGCGCTGCAGTGCGACGCTCCCGGGCTTTTCCGTACATTCCTGAGCCTGGGAGGCGCGCCCCCCCTAACCCACCGGACTTCGCTGCTGCCTCCCTAACTTCCAGCTGGCTGCCCCGGACCTTCGTCTGCGGATCGTCTACACCGATGCCCCCGTGGTCCAGAGCCTGGGCATGCATCTTTCAGCCTACCGGTCAACTTGGGTTTTGTGGCTGTGTCCCCCCTCCGACTGTACTCTATGTAATCATGCTCTCTGGGTTTTTCACTTCTGGACTTATGATTTCTGTGACTTTTGTGCATCACGCCATTTTTGGAGATGGTCTCCGTCGATTCCCATGATCCGGACCCGCCATCTTGTCTGACCTTTGCCCGTCCCTTCTTCCCTCCTGACTTCCCCTGATGACCCTCGAATGCTTTTCTCTTTTTTGCTGGACTGCCTTTACTCCATCCCCTCTCAGGTTCCCTTCTCTCCTCTCACCTTTTCCCTGACTTCTATTCTTGTCCCCCTTTTCCTTCTCTGCCTCTTATTGATTTTCCATTTACTTTGTAATTTCTGTGTAACAAATTTTTTAATTATTTATACCTTGTAACTCGCTATGTTGCTATGCTGTTCCTTATGTAAAGCGCTCTGATACCTCCGGGTCTAGCCAGCGCTATATAAAACTCAAGATAAATACATAAATAAATAAATGGGTACGTGGAAGGACACTTTTTCATTAAGGTATTTGGGTCCACAGTTGTGGAGGGATTTGGAGGCGTGGGTGAGTAGCTTGAAGGTTACTCTCTTCTCGACGGGGAGCCAGTGGAGGTCTCGCAGGTTTTGGGTGATGTGCACATGTCGTGGGATGCTGAGGACGAGTCTGGCCGTGGTGTTCTGGATGGTCTGCAGTTTGTGTAGCAGGGATTTGTTGATTCCCGCGTAGAGGGCATTTTCGTAGTCCAGTCTGCTTGTTATGAGTGCGTGGGTGATGGTCTTTCTGGCTTCGGGGGGGATCCACTTGAAGTTGCAGAGGATGCGGAGGGTGTTGAAGCAGGTGGAGGTGACGGCGTTGATCTGTCGGGTCATGGTGAGGGAGGAGTCGAGTATGATGCCGAGGTTTCGGGCGTGGTCGGTGGGGGTAGGGGGGATGCCCAGTGTGGAGGTCCACCAGGAGTTGTCCCATGCGGAGGGGGAGGGTCCGAGGACCAGGACTTCTGTCTTCTCCAGGGTGAGTTTCAGACAGCTGCTGCTCATCCAAGCTGTGACATTTTTCATTCCTTCTTGGAAGCTGAGTCTGGTGGTTTCGGGCTCCTTTGTGAGGGAGAGGATGAGCTGGGTGTCGTTGGCGTAGGATACAATGCTGAGTCCGTGCTGTCTGACGATGGCGGCGAGGGGGGCCATGTAGATGTTGAAGAGTGTGAGACTGAGCGATGATCCTTCTGGTACACCGCAGTTGGTCTCTGTGGGTTCGGAGAAGAAAGGCGGGAGTCTGATCCTTTGGGTTCTGCCAGCGAGGAAGGAGCGGAGCAAGGTGAGGGCGGTTTCCTGTATACCGGCATTGTGGAGTCTGGCTGCGAGGGTGCGGTGGGAGACGGTGTCGAAAGCTGCGGAGAGGTCGAGTAGGATGAGGGATGCAGTGTTGCCTTGGTTGAGGAGCGTGCAGATGTCGTCAGTGGTGGCGAGGAGGGCGATCTTGTGCTGTGGTTGCTGCAAAATCCAGATTGGGAGGGGTCGAGGATGAAGTTCTCTTCGATGAAGTATGTCAGCTGGGTGTTGACGATCTTCTCAGTGACTTTGGCTCGAAGGGAAGGAGAGAGATGGGTCAGTAGTTTTTCAGGTCCATCGGGTCTGCCAAGGGTTTCTTGAGAAGGGGCCTTTGTCCCATGCCCAACCATTGTATGCTGAGTCACTGTACCAATATTAAAGATGTCAACTGGAGAGCAGAGGTGGCCTGCTTTTTTATTGCAGGGAGCATGAGGTGGGTATAGCCCATTTCTCATCTTCCTCTTCTGTAATCGATGTTTCATTACTATCTAAGGGTTCAAAAGTAGTGTTAAAGTCTCCTGTAACAATGTTGGGTCCTGGTTCAGAGTAAATGTCCTCATGTAGTTCATTTTGCTTTAACGTTTCGGATTCCCCTCTGCCCCGTAGAATTATAAATATTATGCATATTAAATATATGTCCCCTTAGTGACTCCTAAGAAGTCCCTGGAGTTTATATTTAATTGTTTGAATTTGCAGTTTAATGCCATTTTTATCTAGAGCGCTTGTTGTTTGAGCTGGCATGCAGCCTGGTCTGAATATCGGTGTCGTGCTCCATATCTCTTGGAAAATGCATATGTCATACTGATCTATATATGACCCTCATTCTGGTACTCCTACTTTTGATTGTATACCTGCTAAGTTCCTAGAAAGATATTTGAAGGTCTCGAAGGTCTCGATCGGTGTTTCAGCTTGAACGCGTGCGCAACTTATGTGCACCCTCGGATCTGTAGCTAATAGACTCACTTCACCCTGGGGATAGTATCTTGCCCGCAAAATATCAGAGCAAATCAACGAATGGGACTTGCAGTCTGTGCATATCCAATGGATATATTTGTTAATCAGGGAATCTTCATCCTCTCCACTCTGTGAGGAGGTTTTAGCTACATTCACCATAAATACAGAACTCAACTTCACAACTACTCATTGCGGTCCCACCCAATTCCCAGGCTGGTCGGGGATGGGTATCTCAGATGTGCTTCTTATACTCCCTTCCCCGAACTTCTTCCAAAAGGTGTTTTGCGACCGGTAAGCTCCTTAATCTGGGGGCCAGGACTCTGTTACTCCCAGTTGAGTCCCGCACAGTCAACATCCTCATTTGTATCATAGGATCCTTCATGTTTGATACAAGTGAAGGGAGTAGCGGTGATGTATTTGCTACTGATTGTGAGCAGTGTCCCACTCCTTCCAGTGCTGTATGCACATAGACAACTCTCTATCTTGTGAGCAATACCTCTTGGGCTGCACATGAGAGATGTGTAAGTTCCTTACTAAGCACATTAGCTCGTTGATCCTGCTTGTGAGGAAGGCCACCATCACTTTCAGCTTGGTAACCTCCTTTAACATTTATATGTTTCTGTATCTTCGAGACATATTGTTTACAGTTAGTGGGCTACAGCCCACCCACAGGCTTACCATTTGTTAACTGCGACATCGCTCTCATATCCTTTGTTGCAGTTTACCATGACATGCATGTGTCATGCCTCTTCCTGTGTTTGGCCCTTCCCTTAGAGCATGGACCAAGTACTTGTGTCCATCCACTGACACGTTTTTTGAGCTACTTTTGAAATTATGTTTACGCACTCAACATAAGTGCTTGTGTTTTCAATCGCTCCTTTCCCCATCTGTGTTGCTTAATTTCCGTTTCACCTCCCCCACCCCTGCCACCCTTTAATTGCATTTAAGCACTCTATATGAGTGAGGTTCCACTCCTATTACTTTAACAGTGACAAACAAGCAAATGCCACTGACTCAGTATTCCATATCGCTTCCCACTACCCTGCAGACCCTCCTTCTCAATAGCTGTCGTTGCTTCCCCTTCACACGTCGAAGCAGGATAAGCTGCAATGTTTTGCAGGCAAAACATGAGCTACAGCAAATTTGAACAGAACAGTATATAAAGCCCTAATCTGAAACGATTTTAAAGTGAGAGTGATTTTGAAACAGGGCCGGCTTTAGTGCTGTTGGCGCCTGGTGCGACTCATTTTTACCCCCCACCACCCTTCCCCCCCATGACCATCTCCTTGGATTCCCTCATGACCACCAGGCGAAAGTGCCCCTCATCTCTCCATAACTCCTCTCTCACATGCATTTCATTTGTTATAAAGCATTTAAGGTTAAGACTGACTTTACTGATAAGAATGTATATCTACACAAACACTTTTCAGCAACATTAGGAATAGATACTGAAAGACTTGGGGGGAAAAAACAGAACGTCCTAACCTATTTTATGCAGTTTGCATGCAGCTCTTTGATGACGGTTCGTAACAGTCCCTGTTCTATATTAGGGTTGTATCTTATGAACTGCAGTAATAAAAGGATCTCTGTGACAAAAGCAGTCCCACATAAAATACAATCTGCCCCAATCTACCCCAATCTAACGCACCCAACCTAACCCAATCTACCCCTCTTCAATCTACCCCAGCCAATCTACCCTGCTCTAGTCTACCCCACCTATCCCACTCCAAACAACCCCACTCCAATTTACCCCAATCTACCTCACTAAAATCTACTCCATCCCAATTTACTCCAATCGACCCAATCTACCCCACTCCAATCTACCTCAACCTGCCCCACTCCAATCTACCCCAATCTATCCCACACCAATATATCCCACTCCAATCTATCCCACTCCAATCTACCCCACCTAGCCTACCCCACTCCAATCTACTCCACCCAATCTACCCCACTCTAGTCTGCCCTATCTATCCCCCTCCAATCTACCCCACTCCAATTTACCCCAATATACCCCACTAAAATCTCCACCTTTCCACTTTACTCCAATCAACTCAATCTACCCCACTCCAATCTACCCCACTCCCATCTACCTCAACCTTCCCCACTCCAATTTACCCAATCTTTTCGACATCAATATATCCCACTCCAATCTACCCCACCCAACCTACCCCACTCCAATTTACCTCAATCTACTTCACTCCAATCTATCCCAATCTATCTCACTCCAATCTATCCCACTCCAATCTACCCCACTCCAATCTACCCCACCCAGTCTAACCCACACTAGTCTAGCCTCCTACCCCATTCCAATCCACCACAATCTACCCTACTCCAATCAACCCCAACCTACCCCAATCAAATCTATCCCTCCCTACCCCACTCCAATTTACCCCTCTATACCCCACTCCAATGTACCCTACTCATCCTACCCCAATCAACACCACCCCATCTACCACACCCAATCTACCTAAATTTGCCCCACTCTACACCACCCAATCTACCCCACTCCAATCTTCCCACCCCAATCTCCCCCACCACAATCTACCCCACCTCCATATACCATCAACCCACCCAAATCTGCCCCAATCTATCTTGCCACAATCCACCCCAATCTACCTCGCCCCAATCTACCACACCAAACCTAACTTAATCTACCCCACTCCAATATATCCCTCTCCAGCTTGCCCCATTCCAATCTACCTCACTCTAATCTACCCCACTCCAATCTACTCCAATCTGCCCCACTCCATTGTACCCCACTCTAATTAACCCAATCTTCTCCTCTACACTCTACCCCACCCCAATCTATCCTAATCTACCCCACCCAACCTACTCCAATCTACCCCACACAAATCTACCCCACCTAATCTACCCCACTCCAATCCACCCCAATCGACCACACTCCAATCTACCCCAATCTACCACACTCTACCCCACTCCAAACTACTCCACGAGAATCTAGAAATCTTGAGCAAAGAAGGTTAGATCCAGACCATGAAATATGACCTTTTGCCTTGGCTGCCTTAATAACTTTAAAAAGTTCAATGTACTCTAGAAAGAAAATGATGACTCCTCTGGGTTTCTGAGAAGAAGATGGACGACAAGATGAATGACCAAGTCTGTGCCCCCGTTATATATTTAATAAAGGGTATGAAAGAATGAGATGGGGTCTGGGCCTTCCGTCCCTTCCGCCAGACCATAAATACAAAGGTTGTTTCTTCTATTTTGATTTTCCAAATTGTCAACGTGCTTTTCCAAGTGCGTCACCTCAGATTGGAGATGTTGAAGAGGCTGTACAGTATCCTGGAGGTCCCTGACATTTTGTTCCCAAAGTGTAACTCTGTTCTCCATAAGTGATCACTTATCATCTAAAAGCTGGAGCTTTTTATTAGTTTCTGCCATATGGGGTTTAAGGGCTCGTATTTCATCAAGCAAAAGGTCCATTGAAATAGAAGAGGGGCTATTAATGCATGGCGGAGGGTCTTTTTTGCTCCTTTATTAGTAGATATATTTGTTGATATATTTGTTGAGGACATTTTATTAGCAATGCTTTGAATGATACTTGCTGAGTAAGAAGGAGCAGAATCCTGGAGTGCACCTGTAGGAACCTCTATGATCATATCAGTTAGATCTGGGGGGCTCTAGTTGGCTAGGGCTTGCGCCAAAGCCAGGCAGAAACCACCACTCTAGTCAGGCAAGGGAGTTACACGCTGAAGATCACCCCTGCTCACCCCCTTGGTAGCTTGGCAAGAGCAGTCAGGCTTATCCCAGAGGCAATGTGTAAAGCGTTTGCGCAACACACACACACAGCAGCGACACACTAGGCACACCACAAAAGAAACTCCACACAAGGTTATATATAAAAATCGCCTTTGTATTATCCAAAACACATTAGGATAGCAGTCACACAATATACACTGTGCCCACTGGCACTAGGCAATATTCACAGGGGATTATATACAAGACAGGGCCAATCGGGCCACTGTCAGAACCATTAGAACTCACTTAGTAGTAAAATGAAACAACCAGTCAAGACTGGCACAGACACTTTGCATCAATCACATTAGGCATAAGCAGTAGGCATAAACACATTATGCATCATCCTAAAACACATAAGCATAAACACATTATGCATCATCCTAAAACACATAAGCATAAACACATTATGCAGTAACTCTGCAGCGCACCCTAGTAACACTGCAACAAGGTGCATACATCACCTTAGGGCCTTGCGCCCTTCCACCATCCAAAGTAGCCCCAGGCCAACTGGCCTTGCACTAGGGCTCAAGCGTCCTTTTGTCCCGAATGTCAGGGCCACCACGGTGCGCAATGCGCTGGGGCAGGGGTGCAACTCACCCCTTCCTTAATAGAAGAAATGGCCCCCAAACATTGCAGCTGCCCGCAACTACGGTGCAGCTGAAGCTCAACACGCACTGGCACTGCAATGCGCCAATCGGGGCCCCACTCCGGGGCTACTAAACTCCAAGTTGCCCAATGTTGCAGCTGCCCGCCACTGCGGCGCAGCTGTGTAGCAAGGGAGCACTGGCACTGCAATGAGCCGATGGGAGCCCCACTCCGGGGCTACTAAACTCAAAATTGCCCAATGTTGCTCGGAAGGCACCAACAACGTGCCTCGAGAAGGGCCCCCCTCACCGGGCTCTTTCCTTGCCGCTCACAAGACCTCTTGGCTCCGCCCGGTCCCCCTTCTGGGACAGAGGACTTCTCTGGGGAGCCTGCAAGGCTCCGGACGGTCTCGGCTGCGCGCGGGGCTCTCCACATCAACACGGGAGCCCCGCCTCCACTCCGGCAGCCTTCTCCTGTGTCCCGCTCGGCCACGCTACCACCGCTCACTTTTCTGCATATGCGGGACTCCCACCAGCTCACGGGAGCCCCGCTCGGGTCAGCCCCAACTTCCTGGTTCTAGCCCCGGTCCACTGACGGCAGGCCCCGCCCACAGTCAGGCGCGGGCGCCGGTCTTCCGGTTTCGGTGCTCTCGGCGGCGGCTTCACTCGGGGGCAGAATGCGGGGTAGGCTCCCGCCTGGAAACGATGCCAACGTGGGGTGGGCACCCGCCAGAAAGGCACAAATGCGGGGTAGGCTCCCGCTTGATCAGCAGCGCAGGGGGGAATCCCTACGCTCGGGATTCCCTCGGCAGGCACTTCCGCAGCGCGCTGCCAGGCGCCAGCTCCTCTCCTTCTTTGGCAATTAAAATATAGCGCTCCTCAGAATAAAAGTAAAGCGCTCACAAGGCGCTTGAGTCCAAAGTCCAGGGGGCAAAGCTGGGTCCAGGCAGGCCAGCACACAGGGCCCTCCAGCAGGGAGGCAGTCCCTCGTGGCGGTCTCCTCCTGGGGCCCAGCAGCAGCAGTTCTCCCCAGCCAGACGAACCACCGCGCAAACACATGGGGCTCTAATACTTATACCCCTCCAACCCTTTGAAGTCTTTGTGCTCAGGGGGCACTGGCCCCTGTCTAAATCAGTTCTGGGAGTCTCCCTGCCAGTGGCACCTTCTTCCTTTGATAGTGGGGGTCTGGCTCCTCAATCGCTCAGCAGGAGTTGGAGCCATTGTTTTATGGCGGCAGCCCAGGCCTCTTCACCTCCAGGGGCTACTCCTCCCCCCTACACTCCAGATGCAGGTCAGCCTGTTGCTGTCTCACCTCCTCCCTTGGGTCAAGACATTCCCCAGAGCCTATCACATTCAACTCCAGACAGGCAATCCACAACCAGGCAGAGACACACAGAAATGTGTAGAGCACAAAAACCCAGCCACTTCTAAAAGAGTGGTTTCTAAACACACAATTCAAAAACCACCTTCACAAAAAGATGTGTTATTAAATTGTGAGTTCAGGCACACTAAACTTCACCTCTCCATCTTAAGCCTTTGGGAAGATAGGCTGGAAACATATTACAGAGCCTTCCCCATTCTGTCCTATGGGCAAGATGGCCTTGCAACAGTGAAAAACGAAATGGAGAGTATTTCAATGTTAGGACATGGTACACACCTCAGTACATGTCCTACCTTTCACATACACTGCACCCTGCCCAGGGGCTACCTTGGGCCTACCATAGGGGTGTCTGATGTGCATAGAAAGGGAAGGGTAAGGCCTGGCAAGTGGGTGCACTTGTCAGGACAACATGGCAGTTTAACAAACTGCGCGCAGGCACTGCAGTGGCAGGCCTGAGTTCTCTCTTTAGGGCTACTTGTGTGGGTGGCACAATTAGTGCTGCAGGCCCACTAGTAGCATTTGCATTACTAGCCCTGGTACACATAGTGCACTTTACTAGGGACTTTACTAGTAAGGCAAACATACCAATCATGGACAACCAATTACCATTACCCTTTACACAGGGAGCACTTGCACTTTGACACTGATCAGCAGTGGCAAAGTGCCCAAAGCATCTAAGTTGGCAACACCATGTCAGAAAAAAGGTCTAGGGGGAAAGCAAAAAGTTTAGGGAACTTCAGCCAAAAAGGGCCAAGTCCAACAATATCCAATGCAGGGAAAGAGTTATAAGTATCAACTGCAGAGGTGCTGGACGTGGTAGGTGAAACAGCGTGTGCAATTTCAAATTTCTAGTTTTCCTCATAAGGCGAAAGTTAAATAAATGGCACAGTGAATACCAGGCAAAAGCAGCCTGACTGAAAGAATATTGTTAAGTAAATGCCAGAATTGTGTTAAATTGTGAAGAATCCATTGTCTGGAGTGATATGTGAAATTCCTGGAAAATATAAATCATTTTGAGACCTAATTGTAGTGGGCTGGCCCCACGTGTTCAGGTGACATAGAAGACGTAGCCGAGTTGAGTTTGATGTAGTTTATTAAGTCCATAAGTAGAAGTTACAGCAAGCCCCACCAGGAGCAGCCCACTAGCTGCTCAGCCCATCTCCCAACAGACAACACTCACACCAGGCACCCAAACATTCCACTCATGTCAATCACACTAACATTCTACACGGAACACTCACTCTGGCTGAGCAGCTAGTTGGAAGATGAAAGGGAACATAAAGACATAACCTGAGGATACTACATTATCCTCTTCCTCTCGAAATGAAAAACAAATAAGGCCATAATAACAATGAAAATAACAATAAAATAAAACTATACACAGGAATATACAAATGCAGAAAACTGTCCATGAACCCAGTGATGAATGGTGAAACCACATCTCTTAAGGAAAACAGACAAACAAAGAAGGAAAGAAAGATGAAAGGATATAAACATACACTAACACCAGCCTCCTCCTTTAAAAGTGAACAAAAAGTGAAAAGGTAAGAAGAGTAAGAACAGCTCACAAACACCAAGTGAGCAAGACACACGTAAAACGAGTAAAGGGGAAAACGTACCCCAAGACTCCAGACAATGGATGGACGGCACCCAAAGAAGTACTCCAGAACAAAGGAGACTGTGGCAAAAACGCCACCCCTCATGTAAGGGACCATGCTAAGATGGGACTAACCCATAAGCTAAGCAGTGTAAAGACTAATGTTGCATGGGACTAGCACCCATGAACATGTGCAGCACGAGAAAACAACACAGGTGCAGCACAGTGTGGCAAACGCACACATTACATCGACGTGAAGCACAGGGTGACTTACACACACGACTTGATGACGTAAAAGTAAAGGGTGAGGCGCGGGGCGACTTACACACAAAATGCGAACGTGAAGCGCAGGGCGACTTACACACAACATGATGACGTGAGGCGCAGGGCGACTTACACACAACATGACAAAGTGAAGCACAGGGCGACTTACACACTGAACACAGTAAGGTGAGGCGCTGGGCGACTTACACACAACATGACAAGGTGAGGCGCTGGGCGACTTACACACAACATGACACAAAACGAGGTGGAGGGACTGACACCCCAAAACACACCCAAAAAGCAAAGAAGTGTCGTGTCCAACATACGTAAATGGGAAAAACACCCCATAACCCAAACAGCAAGAGGGTTAACAGTAATGATATGAAGAGACAAATGACTTGGAAATGGGGCTAACACCCATATCAAACGTAGCAAGAGAAAACACCCCTTAAGCCAACCCCTAGAGTCAAGGTACAAAGGCTTAAATAATCAGTAACAATAACGTGAAGAAGAGACATGGGACTAAGACCCACTCCCATCCCTAGGCAGGGATACAACATCTGAAAAGAGAACATGCAAAAACCTTCAAAGTAGTACAGTGCTGAGGGTGAGTGGCCCCAACAAAACAAAATCAGCATAGCAATGTGCATATAACATGTCATACAAAACACGCACTTCGCTTTTCCTTTGAACTAGTGATGAAAACACAAAGATTTGCACAGTAAAGTTAATATTACTAGAATGTCACTGGTGTGCCTGTCACCGCAATGATGAGGGACAGGAGTTCCTAGAAAACCAAGAACACTTCGAAGGAAAAACGTGGCAGATGACACTTGCAAAAGAGAAGAACCAAGCTGCAGAGAAGATGCCCACTGAAGACTGAAGGTCAATAGGTCTTGTTATGAGATCGGAACATACCACATGATCTGCAGCAGAGTTCAGAGTCCATGAACAAAAGAGAACACAAACTCACCACCAAATGTTGTAGCTGTGGTGTGTTGAGATTGCTGTGCGTTGCATTCGAAGCCATGAGGGGAGAGAAGCCAACAAAAAGAGTACTCGAACTCACCACCATGCGTTGTAATTGTCATCTGTTGCGCTTACTGTGCGTTGGAGTAGAGGCCATGAGGGAAAAGAAATTATCAAGGCGTTGCGAAGATCGCGGTCCTCCAGAACTCGAATCAACTTTATTGACAAAAGTAGAACGTGGATGGCAACGCAACTCCCTGGGACAATCTGAAGCTGCAAAGAGTGATTTGAACCTCCAACCAAAAGATGGCGGCACGCACAGGAGACGCACGCCTAGTGGCTACCGGCATGCTCATGCTGCAAAGCGTCCAAAGGCAGCATAGAAGACCGGCAAGAATCGAAGACGTCATAAATAGGCTCTACAGCTGCTCCGCACGACACTGTGGACCAGGTAAGGTGCGCAAGCCGTATTTGAAATTTTTAAACCACAGCGTAACTGTTTCTCGAGAGGCCACATTGTAGGGAAAACAGAATACACATGAAACAAATTGTAAACTGAATTTTTCTCACCCCGTTGGCTCCCGATTGCGGCAAGCAGAAATACCAGGCAATTTTCAAGTCGCAAACAGCTGACTGACGTTTGATAAGCCATAGATCACTTGCTTCTTGAGGCACTGTAGCCGTTAGCTGTGTCACTGTAGACATTTGTTGTGGCGTAGGATCTTCTGAAAGATGTAGTTCGCAAACAGCTGACTGACGTTTGAAAAGCCGTAGATCACTTGCTTCTTGAGGCACTGTAGCCGTTTGCTGTGGCGTAGGATCTTCTGAAAGATGTAGACAGCCTTGATAACGTATTACCAGGTGTTGAAAGTACTGGATCAAAGCACAGCACGCCTGGGCTGGGGCTGTCCGGTGTAGTGGACACTGGTGGGGCTGCGAGGCGTGCTTGACCAGATTCTTTATCTTGAGTATCTTGTTTCTTGTTCCACATTCCTTACTTCATAGGCCCATCATCTTTAGCTTAACTCCTCTTGGTTGGCACGTTGAGCGAGGATAAATCCCATCAAGATCGTCGCCAAAATGTAGTGGGCTGGCCCCACGTGTTCAGGTGACATAGAAGACGTAGCCGAGTTGAGTTTGATGAGGTTTATTAAGTCCATAAGTAGAAGTTACAGCAAGCCCCACCAGGAGCAGCCCACTAGCTGCTCAGCCCATCTCCCAACAGACAACACTCACACCAGGCACCCAAACATTCCACTCATGTCAATCACACTAACATTCTACACGGAACACTCACACTGGATGAGCAGCTAGTTGGAAGATGAAAGGGAACATAAAGACATAACCTGAGGATACTACACTAATACTGTAAGGAATCACCCCCATTTATTAAACAAAATGGCCGGTGTGACAATTCTGTCAGCGCGCACGCCGTCAGCCAAAAGTCATTACCGAAATGAGAGGAGAAGCAAAATCACTGGTGAGCCGGCTGAAGGAGACAAGGTTCTCCCTGCATTTTCTGCTGTCCTGGTGTTTCCGGCAATCTCGCTGGAGGGAATGGCCAGATTCTCCTTCGTGGTTGCAAAGGAGCTCACTTATATGGCAGCCATCTCCATCCGGTGTCAAACCACATGGTTGTTTCTGATGAAAGTAAATATTGGCTCCAGAGCCAACAGAAAGAGCAGAGGAGACAAAAGGCATCCCTGTCTAGTGCTTTTCTTAATGGGGACAGCTGGTGAGTGATGTCACAATACATCTCAAAATCCCAGCTGACATCATCAAACAAAGCAACATTCTAGAACACCAACCTTTGGTGATTGTTGACCATTCGCTCTGCTCTCACCACCAGGTTAGTATGAGACTTTACATTTCTCAATAAATGATTTTCTCAGTCTAAAGATCAGTGTAACAATAAATAACCACATAATCATTGCTAAGTACCCACATTCCACCGCGTTCAAGGCGTTCACAGCATAATGGAGTCCGTTTTGTTCATTTTCTGAAGTTTGTTCCCTCTGGACGAAGAAGGCACTCGATGCCCCTTCATTGAAAATCCTTCTGCTGACTTGTCTTTTGCCCTCCAAGTACTGGCCAATCTCTGTGCTTTTATTTGCCACTCAGCTGGCAGAGATGGAAGTCAGCTGTCAGTTCTCTTCTTTTATAAACTCTTGTAATCTTCTCAACCCAATTCAGGAAGGACCTCAAGACCTGGCTCTTCGACTGAACCTCCACGCCCAGACCGATCTGCAGCCCCTCCCCCTCAGCGCCTTGAGACGCTCACAGGTGAGTACCCACGCTATACAAACTCCTGATTGATTGATTGATTGACCCCACTCATGCAGGCTTCCATGACCTTCATGGCCCAGAGAGGAAGTTTAGATCTGTTCTGGATCAACTAAGATTGATTATGGACAAGGGCAACATTGCTTCTCTGGTCCTTTGAAGCTGTGTCAGTCTGACAGAGCCCTTCTTTCTCGTCTGTGAGAGGCTGGTATCAGATACAAAGGGTTTGGCTATTTTGTTTTCTATTTGTTCATTCTGAAGCTGTTATTGCCCCTGTTTCAGTCCTCGCTGAAGTCTCTGAGTCGCGGTGTCCTACAGAACTCCTCACTCAGTCCTACTTTGTTTAATCTCCATGTTGCTCCACTTGCTAGAGTTGTAAAGGCTTTTGGCCTTTTTCATGCTTTATGCAGATGACATGCAGCTCAATTTGTGATTGGACGGCAACTTATAACAGGTCCAAACCAAGTTTCCTACTCTGTCTGCTGTATAGAAATGGATGGACAACAATTGCCTGTAACTGGATTCAGAAAAGACTGAGTTCCTGATTGTTGCTGGCTTTTCTTCTGTTTTGCCCACCAGCTTCTGACCTCCCAATCTAAGCCGCTGTCTCATCAGGAGTGGTTAATCCACAACCAGGGCTTTGCCTATGTCCAGGGTCTGTCTCAATGTTCTTCGAAAGAGAAAGTTACCTCTTTTGTTTTTTCCACCTGAAAGTTCTGAAAATGTTTCTTCTATTTCTTCCTCTGAAGGTGCGACATCTGCGATTTACTGTGATTCCGGCTGCTGTTGGATCCTTGGTGGATTATTGTAATGCTTTTTGTCTTGGCCTCCCTCATTTTGCGGTATGATGCCTTCAATTGATAGCAGATTCAGCAGCTCGATTGCTCTTCTGGCTCCATCGTACCACTCCCAGATCTCATCACCTGGAGCAGCTGCCCGGGCTCCCTAAAGCCAATTGCTCCACTTTCAAGAGTTTATGCATTTGCTGCAAAGCTGTTCATGGTTGCTGTCTCCATTGTATTCTGAATTTCATTCCTTTTTTACTGTCCACCCTCAAGTTGTAAGGAAATTTAGTGTTACTTAGCGCCCTTGTAGAGAAACCTATCTGATGCGTCCTCCTTGTAGCTGTTGTGTGTGTGTATTACTTCATTGTCTCTGTATTTTGTTGGTGTTATGTTCAAATTTTCCTCTTTCTGTTGCTTAGGGTATTGCTTAACTTCTTCTGGGTTTATGAATTCTGCACTCTTAAAGAAATGGTCCTGCTGTTCTGCAAGACCGTACTCTGCTGCACGGGGGCCGGCATTCCATGCTGTGTGCATATAGTCTTTGCACCTTCTGTCGGGGTGGCCACCTGTGATGAAAGAGGCGTGCAGACAGGTGGACGCTCAAGGTGGACTTGACTATAGCACAGGAGAGCGCGTGCAGAAAATTGATCTTGTGGCACCGAGGGCGTGCACCACAGGGACTGCATTACGGACCTCCCCGTCTCTTCCAGATCTCCGAAAGTCCCTGAAGACCTGGCTACTCGGCTAATCAACTGGGCCCTTCCAGCGCCTGGATACCCTCACGGGTGACAAGCAGCGCTCTACAAATCTACTGATTGATTGTTTGATTGAGCACTGCGCTGTACCCCAGCAGCACAGCATCTATGATTAGCGTAATGTTCATAGTACGGAGCAGGTCCTTGTGGCAAACAGCAGTAAGAGGAGAGTGCTTGGCCATCTCTTTGGACTCTCTGCAGGCTCCTGGTACCCAAGGAGGCAGCAGGATCTAAGCATGAGAGTAAACCGCTTGAACAGAGGTACTAGCTGGAGGAAGCACGTCAGAAAGAGGGTAAGCATAGGGTCTTAATCTTATCCCTCAGCCCGACCTCTGAAACTTGGTGTCTGGAGGATAAGCAACAAAACCGGCAAGATAGTCCCCAAAAGGGTCATCATTGACTGGTATTTATTTATCGCAACCCTTCATTTCTGATTTTATATGGTGCAATAAATATCATACCATTCATCAGCAGCTCGCGATAAGAGCCAAGGTGTGGTAGCTTCATTTTCCTGGGTGGTTTTATGTTACCGCCTGATAATTCCAACAAGGTTGGCTTGAAGGCCTAGTCAACTGTATGCAGTTTCAGTACGTGTTCGATAGACAATGCAGGAGAGAAATGCGCCTTTGACTTTTTAATACCTTTTTATTTTATTTTTTATTATATGACTATGAACTTATCAACAATCATACATTTAACATTAATGACATCAGTGATCTTGAGTTAATATTCATTTAGGTACGGCGTGGTCGTTGTCAGAAACAGAGCTCAAACTACAGTAATAAACTCACAAACTAAACTTGCACTGTGTTTTTTTGACTTGATAACATTTCTTGTGGAACACGTCCTAGCACAGCTCTTGTATACAGTTCAAGAGCATTACTGCTGCTCAACCTCAGTTAGTGAATGCTCCCAGACAGCCCATAATAATCCACCTTCCACAACTGTGTTCTCAGAAGTCTAGGGTGAGGTGTGCTGACCTGTTAAATGCATCCCCACTGAACCTCGTTGCTCTAATGGTGTTTGTTCCCAGCCTGCAATAAAAAACAGCTTCAAAACACATCAGTCTGTAATTAAAGCTCATCTGAGCACAGGTCCTGATCTTGGCGGAGTAATGCGGCTTTGTTTTACTCACTGGCACCAGATGGGCTCCATCTTAGGCGCCAATGTCATATCCTTATTAGCAACATCCAAAGCAGAAAAGTTTATACACTTTTGAGCTGATGTTGGTTCTAAAACTGGTCTGTGATTCTGAGTATCTGTTGGTAGGAAGCCTTCTCCCCAAATCGTGGGAGACTTGCATTCAAGAGAGTAAGCCCTATTGTGAATCTACAGCCTGCCGCAATCTACAACCAACTTTACCTAATCGACTCTGACATTAGCCCTGTTGGACTGGATAGGTCCCTTTCTGTAGAGCAGAACCCCAGGCTGCTGTGTCGGATGAAGTGAACACAATGGCGCTGATTCACAAAGTCCTTTGAAAGAATGTGGTTACTACCGGAGTAAGTCCCATTTCATGTATTATGAGAATCAGCCCTGGCAGGGACATCTTAAGGATTTCGGGGGCCCTGTGCCAAACGTATTTTTGGAGCCCCTATTTGGAACAGCTTTGAATTTATGAATCAATTTAATCTCTTTCATGCCCTCTTTGGCCAGGTCACTGATAGTGCACAGTCGCACTCGTCCAATTGCTATATGTGTTTACATCTAATCTTCAAGGACAGTGAGGTGCATTTTCAATATTGTAACCCAGCAGCAACTCACTAATATTACTGCAAATTATCTCTGTGACGCCCTCCCATTTCTCATATGTGAGGTCTTGTTGTGATTTAAAAGAACTACTTTTTATGGATTTTGCATGAACCATAAACACATTTCTCAACTAAATGTCCGTAATAGACTCTCAAACATTACCCACCTTAAAAATAAATTGAAGGAAACTGGTATTTAAAATAATAAGTTTAAGAATTATTCAAGGTCATCAGGGCAAGAAGACTCAGCAGAACAGAGCTGGCTCTATCAGGTGCCCCCCTAAAGGGCTGGAGCCCTGAGCCAGAGCCCACTTTGCCATGCCTTAAAACGTCTCTGAGCCCTGGAATGTCCAAATCCTATTAATAAAAGCCCAAGGCTGACACAGTCCTTTCTATTTGCATTCATTGTATATAAATATTCCTAGTTTATTCTCATTTTAGATATTTTGGGTCAATTCACAAAGGCCTTAACAGCAGGTCCAGTTGTTCTCCTTTAGCACCACTTAATGTTCTCCTACACGCCTTTGTGAATTGACCCAAACATCCCCTTTTACTTTTGGCCCTGCAGTTCTCAGTGTGCAGAACAATCCACAGGGCTTTCCCAATGTGGTTGAGGTTTCCAAATCGCAGGTTGACTTAGTTGAAGGGCAAACAGATGTCCACAGTTGGATTAATAACTTTCCAAGAGAGAACCATGTGCTTCGAAGCACCACTGGTAGCTCCCTGAAGCTCATCTGCATTCATATGAGTGGATGTTACCTTTTCTAACTCCAATTACAAGCAGAAACTAGAGAGGCCGTATCGTCACCATGCCTCCTGCTGTCAACCGGAAGTTGGTTTATTTGACAGGGTAAAGGAGAAACCACAGCACCGGCTGAGTAGGGGTCTCTGGAAAGGGCTTGATCCAAGTGAGAGTAATTGCACAATGTCTGGCCTGTCACTTATTAATTGATTACTGAGTCATGAATGTCAATCACCAAAAGGCCAGGGGTAGCGGAAGTGACATCTCACACCATTTGATCTTTACGTTCACTCACACACACATGCTTACACGTACACACAGAATCACACATACACACTCTCTCTCACATAAACACACTTTCACGTGCACGCATGCACACAACATGCATTCCTTTCTTACCTCTTCTACCAGGGAGGATGATATTCCAGCTAATTTTACTCCATTAGTGAATACTATATATTTATTCACTATTAGTGTAATAACATTTTTTTTGCAAAAAACAAGGAGATTGGAACCCCAACTGATGTCCATAAGGACGAGCTGCCCTGTGTTCTTCCTTACACTTATTTTGCTACCTCTGAGGCCAGGGGTCGCAATGCAGTGACAGGGGTTGCAAGGGACAAGCCAGGAGTTGCAGCTGCGACCTTTGGAGACCCCTAAATGACGTCCATGTACTGAGTTAAACTGGTGTTATTATCATTCCTGTTTCTTTTGCTTGGCACTTTTAGGTCTGGCTGGAGTCAGCTTTAACAGTGTCACAGAGCTAATGTGATCTGTATATTGTTTTCTGTGAAGTGAGTGTGGTTCACAAACTGACCAGTCTATGGTACTGTGTTGCCTGTTATAGACATGCATGACGTGTGGAGTTTTTCCAATACATTGTTAGCATAAGGCATGCAGGCAGTTCAATAGTGCAGCAGTGAGATGACTCCACATAGATAGAGGGATATTGTTTTTTTTTGTTTTCTTTGCGTTGTTCTTCTGCAGTTCTTTGCTCATTTGGGGAAAAAACGAGGGTTATCACTACTAAAATTAGATACACGGGATACGCCATAGGGCACTATACACGAGAGGCGCTGGTACCCCACCACTCTAGGCCCCGCTCCATTGCCTCATTCATTCACCTCCTCAGGCAAGGTGAATCTGATCATTTGTGACCAGGTGCACACATAACACAAGCGCCTGGAAACCCTTACGGATGATTAGCCGCACTATACAAATCCAGATTGATTGATTGAGCACAAAATGCTTGGGTGCAGTTTTGACTGCACGCAGCCTTGTTTTTTAGTCCCTCCCCAGACCTTGCTTCAGCTTGGCTACCTGCTTCCCTTGCATTTGTTCAGTCTCTGTGTGCTACAGCCGAGTGATGCAAGTGTGGGTGTTGTGGCTGCTGGTGAGGTTGGCCTGTGTCACCAATAACAGCGGTTTTCTGTGCTCCGAGCTTATCAAATCCCACTTGCACGCTTGCAGATTCAGGCTGATCTTTGTTGCCGTTGGCACAGTGGACAATTGCTTGACCCGGATGAAGGAGACTTTCTGGTGGTGTCAGTAAACTAGAGGAGTGTGAAAATGCACAATACAACAGGGGGTGAACTTCAAGCTGTGATGCAGCTTTGATGGGGAACTGACTTGCAATTTCTGCCAAGGTGCTAAATAAATCCCTTCAGGTCTGCCACCTTGGCAGATAAATGCAGGAAACTCAAGGTCAATGCCCCTGTCCAGGTCCAAATAGAATTCCTAAATGCTTATTTCTATTATCCTAAAAATTGTCAATTGTCCAATTACTTGGATGCACATATCCATAGCTAACAACTAGGCCTGGGCGGAGTTAATGGAGTTCCACTATGCGGAACTCCGCAAAGTGACAAAAAAACTCCACCACGGTAAGCGGAGTTCCGCAAGTGGTGGAGTGCGTTAGGTCATGCAGTTCACGCTGATTTTTAGCGCCGGGTGTTTGTCTCGTGCTGGAAAATCAGCGCGAACTGCACTATGCGCAGCGGAAGAGGGCGCGGCTTCTTTCTGCCGCTCGAGTAGATATTCTACTCGAGCGGCAGCTTCCTCAACACAAATGGAATGTTTCTCGGCTCGAGTGGGTGCGGCCATCCGTGACTGCCTGAGTTGAGAAATCTTGCCGGGAGGTGGGCTGGAGTAAGATTTTCATCGCTTGCACTTGCCAACTTAACGTTGGCGAGTGCGAGCGAGGAAATGACTCCGCTCCGTGGAGTTTTTCGGAATTCTGCGTGCTACGCCAAGCGCGGTGTAGGAAAAACTCTGCAAACTCCGTGAGCGGAGTGGAATTTCACACCCAGGCCTACTAACAACTAATCTCATGTCATGTGTAACATCGTCGTCCAGTTGTGGCTTTCTAGTCAGCAGTCAGTTGCCTTCATTTACTTTTAGTCTCATTTTAACATCATAAGTATGGGCTCAAAAATTCCAGTTTAAAAAGCGCTATTTTCTATTTAGGATTCACTGTAGCGCTGGACTCGATGATTCGGTGCCCCATCCCATACCCTCAGCTCATACTTTCACAGCACCCATGCGGTATGTGGCACAGCAGGATGCTCTGGCTGCTAATAGCCCCAGTGCCCAGCTTCCTCTGACTTTCTATGCTGTAATCTTGACAGAGCCTCTGGGCCATCATGAGTAGATCCTCAGCATCACAACATACAGCATCTCCGATGAGGGGGAAGGACGGTCTGCTGGATGCAGGTCTGTGTGGGTGTGGACCAGTGGTGGTGTGAGTGAGTGTTCCCTAGGTGGGGGTCTGTCTGGGTGTGGACCAGTGTCAATGTGAGTGAATGTTCCCTAGGTGAGGGTCTGTCTTGGTGTGGACTACTGTCGGTGTGAGTGAGTGTTTCCTAGGTGGGGGTCTGTCTGGGTGTGGACCAGTGTCAATGTGAGTGAGCGTGCCCTAGGTGAGGGTCTGTCTGGGTGTGGACCAGTGTCAGTATGAGTGAGTGTTTCCGAGGTGAGGATCTGCTTCTTTGTCAGTGAGTGTCTGGGTGTTGATCAGTATGGGTGAGAGTTGCATGAGTGAGTAGCTGATTTAATGTCAATGATTGTCTTCCAGTGCGTGGATCTACATTAACATGGGTCTGTGAGGGTAAATGTCTATCTGGGAGAGTGACTAGAGGGCATATTTACAAGGGCATTGCGCAACCGGAGCGTCACGTTTTGCAACGCTCCGGTGGGGCTGTGCCCTGCTCAATATTTACAAGGCGGGGCTAAACCACCTTGCATGGCTTAAAGCCGCCTTGTAAATATGGTCCTCCTCGATGCAGTTTTCTGCGGCAAATGGGCGTCCAATGGGTGTTGCTGTGGGCGCTCCCACGCAACATCCATTGATGTTTGACACTGCTCCAGATTTACAAGGATCAGTAAATCTGAGGCAGCACCAAAAATGTATGCCTCCCCAGGGGAGGCGTAAGAGTGGCGCAACGAGGAGAAATACTTTTATTTCTCCTCGTTATTTGCTCTTTCTATGTGTGCTGCATTTTGCAGCACACATAGAAGTAGCAAAATGGCATTGATTATTTTTTTTGTGCAGAAAGGTGTCCTTTCCTGCACAACAACAATCATCCCTGCAGCGCATTCACCTTTGCACCATGGTGCAAGGGTGCCTGCACTGGCGCTAGGCTGCTTTTTTTGCACCTGGGTGAGCACAGGAATGCGCTGTATTCTTGTAAATACGGTGCATTCCTGCACTTAGAAAATGACGCAGCTCACACAGCAAAATGGCTTGTTGGACTGCGCTGCGCCTTTTTCTTGTAAATATGCCCCTAGGTTCGTGAAGATCTGTTGTGTGATGGTCAACCTGAGCGAGGGCCTGCAATGGTGAATGTCTGCATGAGTGAGGATTTGCAAATAGAGTGGCTTCACCTTTTTCTTTAAAATCGTTCCTCCTGGGTGTCAGCCAATGTGTCTTACGTTTGAAACCTAAAATTAATTTTATTATCCTAGTGTTTTCATACAACTCTTTAAAACACCACGTTTTTCCACCTTCTGTTGCCTAGAAATCTTTCTTCATTTTATCCTTAAAAAGAAAATTTAAAAGAATTGGGCAGACAGCAAGAGCAGGCACAGAGAGGGGGAAAATGCACTGTCAGTTTAATGTAGTTTGGCTGCCTCCTGTGGTGCAATGCAGAACTAGGACAGTTGAAAGGCAGTTCATTTTGCAAGCATCTTGTATTGCATTGTATTGTATTAAATTGTAGCACTTAAATAGTGCTTCATGTCCCTGACTGGCTATCGTAGCGCTCCGGTTTGCACTGAGTTCCTGGGCGCTCTTTCGGGGGCGTGGTTAAAAAGGATGCCGGTTCGACCCAGATGGAAGGTGTTGGGGGAGCTGCGAGAGGTTTGGAGATGCGCTCTAAACTTGGCGCAATGACTTCGCTACATAGAAACATCAAAGCCCATATTTATCAATGTTTTGCGTCATTCTTTCGCCACGCAAGGGTGACACAACACCTAAGTGAGATTTATCACTCTGTGAGAGGCCACCTTGCGTGGCCCTGCATGGCTTGATAAATCTAGAGCAATGCAACGCAGCGCAAATCGCTGCCTTGCGATACTCTGCCCCGGGGAGGCGCTCCATGGGTGGAGCGTGGGTGTTTGCACGCATTCACTCATGGATTTTGGCGCTTTCCCAGATTTACCATTAGTGGTAGACTTGGGAATGAGTCAAAATGCTACGACTGCCAAGGGGAGGTGTAACGAGGAGAAATATATTTATTTCTCTTCATTTTTTTCCCTCTTTCTACGTGTGCTGCATTTTGCAGCACACATAGAAAGAGGAAAGTGCCTCTCAGGATTCTTTATGTGCAGGAAGGTGTCCCTTCCTGTTCAAAAACAATCCTGCTTACAATGAGGCACCCTTGCACATGACGCAAGGGTACCTGCACTGGTGCTAGGCAGCCAAAAGTGCGTGAATGCCAGGAAAGGACTGGAACGCGACGTATAATGTTAAATATGGTGCATGGCTGCCCTTTCCCTTTCACGCAGTGCAGCGCATCAAGAAGGCTTGTTGCGCTGCATGAAAACTTGATAAATATGCCCTAAATGTTGAAGAGTGTGAGGATAGTCGCACTCCTGTATGTCGCTACCTACACTTTTATTTATGGATTACCAATATCATCATAGCTGTGTCCCTGCCCTGCCATTTTGAACCTACACTCTGTCCTTTCTCTCTGGGAGCTGGGTTTAAAAATTCAATGAACAAGCCCATCCTGTAGAATCAGGATTCTGATTAAGTACGTTTTCCATCATGGCAGCTTCATTAATAATCATATACACTGAATCGAATAATTCATTCTCATCTTGTGGTGCACACACAGCATTCCTAGCAGAATTATGTATAAAAAAAAGTGACCCGCCCAGCATTCCGTAGTTATCCAGACTTGTATTCTTTCACCATTCCTCGCCTTGATAGCAAGTGCTATCACAATTATGTAGTTTGGGTTCAGCCTCTAGTGTTGTCTTTCGTTTCATGAGGCAAACATCCCCAAAATGGGTATTCTCCAGGGATGGGCGGAATGTTCCGTTGCACCCGCGGACTAAGAGGAATTTTGGCCACCCTGCGTTACTCTTTAACTCTGCGAGTTCCGCCCACCCCTAGTATTCTCATGCTATGGCTTGGATCTTTAGGGAGAAATGTTCAGGGATGGAACCTGGTTGTTGAAGCCATCTCATAATATTTATTTCTCATTTGTCTTTTTGATTTATTGCTACTTTTCTAGGTGGTAAGCAGTTCTCAATCTACCAGAGTCACAGTGAGACTAGATGGAGCCATTACTCTGCGACAGCTCATGGCTTTCAGTACAAAGTGGAGGTCTCATGGCTGCTTTATCCTCAAGATGGCCACTTTTGTGGAAAATCTGACGTTGCTTTTGAGACTGATACTGCCATTGGAAGGCTGAATACATCAGTGGTGACGAGGCATCACCAAAGTCATGATCTCTCTTTTTCACTCCCTCTGCACCCTTTAATGTACCTGCTTCAGTCTTGACTGGACTCACTTTATCACTGATGGTTCAGCCAAAAAAGTATGTTTCTGGGGCAGGGTACATTCAAGACTTGTTGGCGAGTATCTGGCGTGGACCGTATTTTAAGCAGCCACAATGCGTGGTGCCTTGAGATACCTTTGCAGAAGTCAAATGTCTTCAGACCCAGCATGCCTGCTTCCATGGCTATATCTTGGCTCTGTATGAGCTAATCCTTAATATTTCTTGGACATTCTTTTCTCCTTAAAAACATTTTATGCGAATCATTTCATGGAGTCCCTCAAGATCCAGAGTTTGAGGTGCCTGATTGAATGGAAGTATAGCTACAAAAAACAAGATTGGGGAGTGAAGAGGTAGTGTCCTGCGTGGACACTGGAGGTGGATACGTCCTCCTCCAAGAATCTGTAATCAAACAAAGGGATCCACCTTTAAGGAGGGTTCTCTTGATAGAGTGTTTTACTGTGTCAAGAAAGTGTGTTTCCTATCTTGGGTTGGATGCACACAGTGTTTGCTTAAATACCCCTCACACACCAAAAGGGCCTTTGGTGTCATGCTTCATCATAGGGGTCTTCCCGCCCCGCTGCGGGACGGGGTGTGCTACGACCTGCGACTACGCGGGAGCACTGATCTTACAGTACTATGTGTTGTGTGGGGGTAGTGAGAGGAAGGGTCTAGAGTGAATGCAAGAAGTGAATTTAAAAAGGACCTGGCCTCATGGACTTAAGAAACTTTAATAGGTCATTGAGGCTGGACCTGTTAAAAAATGGTGGTTCGGAGTTATTCTATGTGTAATGTGTGGATACTCCTAGTAAGACAACATGTTTCGAAGCATCAAGGCTTCTTCATCAGGACTGAAACTGATCCCTTCAGTACTCACTATGTTGCTATCAATGTGATTATGTGCTATATACAGAAGTGAAAAATGCAGAATATCATGCACTTTATACAATACCCATTGATATTCCTAAAATGTTAGTCTGAAAGAGAAAGTACAATTAATCATATAATTGCGCCTCCCATTGCGCAAACACGTGTAACCTGTAAACACAAAGCGCCACAATGTGACTGTAGTGTAATTAGCCTTAGTTGTATGCTAAACTTAAGTGCTGTGACCTGTGGAAAAAAGGAACGAACGAGACACACACACATAAAACAAAAATCACACACTCTATGCTCGTGACTAGAGTAATTGCTAGGGAAGTGGGTAAGTAAATGATACAGACACACACTGGTAGGTACATACTAAAATATGTAGGAGACAATACTCAATGAGCCTCTGAAACGGGTGGGAAGGGTGTTGCCACTGTATTCTGTTAATCAAAGAAAGGGAAAAAAAGGGAAAAAAGGGTTTGATGTCCATTGCTTGCGGTTTACAGGGAGATCCGTAGATTGCTGTAAAAATCCCTGGTTCCCTAAACGGCTATGCCGTACTTACGTAGTCGTCAACACTGCCTCGCTCTAATTAACGCCATCCCGCGGCACCGTCGTGTAAATGAGTCCACGGGAAGGCTCTATTTATGTGGCAGGTAATTGGCAATTTAGAAATAAAAAATAAATAAAAAAAATGACTGCACCTGTGGAGCTGTCCGTGGTTACTCGAAAGTGAATACCAGATCACTTCCGGCGGCCGGGTAGCAACCGCGCACTAGAGCACTACATTTAACTTGCAGGAAGTAGCAGTTTGACTGGGTTTGGAGGCGGTCTAAGAGGAAGTGAATCGGCCCGTCTGTGTATCCGGTGCCGAATGCTAAAACGTAAACCTGGTTTTCGGCTCCAAATCCGGAAGTGGGTTTTTTACAGACGAACTGGAAAGAAGTTATTGTGACTTATTATGGCTATGGGTTCTTGATAGTCATACGGGGAAAAAAGGAAATAATAATTGAAGACAAAATATACACTATAAAGTTATTGTGACATTTTATGGCTGTTTGTTCTCCATAGTAGCGTGAGAAAAAACAAAAAAAGACAGACTGTGCAATATATACACTCGCTGAGGCTAGCTCGTATAGAGTAGGGTAGTGGTAAGCATACGTCCCATGGGGCGGTATGCACAGTGGGACCTGATGCCAAACCCTGAGGGAGGGAATAGGATTATATTGCCAAGGCCATAGACTGGGGATGTTATATTAGAGCGCGAAGGCTCATGAAGTTAAATGTAGCGCTCTAGTGCGCGGTTGCTACCCGGCCAGCGGGGCGGGAAGACCCCTATGATGAAGCATGACACCAAAGGCCCTTTTGAATGGAAGTATAACCTGGTGAGATGGAACTTGAAACAAATAAATATATATAAAAAAGGGATTCCTTATGACTTTTTGGATTCAGGCCAATCTAATTACTGGTGATAGTTCTATTGAACGTGCCTTTTCCAAAAAGCAGTAATGTCAGTGATTTCCATCTTAGACTCCATTTGTAAACTGTTGCTTATCAAGAAGTGCTATTTCCAAGCAGGGTTTCTGAACTAGTAATCTGCACATACTCGAAGGAGTCTAGAAACAAGTTCCAAGCCGAAGACACACAAGCCCTAAGGGCCAGATGTACGACTCACGTTTGTTGCATGCGCAAACGGGTTTGCGAACCCGTTTGCGCATGCAAAAACATATTGGGCCATGTACATAGCCTATTGAGCGAGTCGCAATTGTTTTGCGAGTCGCTGAATAGGTTTTGCGACTCGCTATTTGGAAGGGGCGTTCCCTTCCAAATAGTGAGTCTCAAAACAATGTACTATTGTTTTGCGACCGCAATTGCGGTCCCCAGGGGACCCCTTCCCATTTGCAATGCATGCGAAATAATTTTCTAAGGGCAGGCAGTGGTCCCAGGGACCACTGCCTGCCCTGAAAAAATGAAACGAAAACGTTTCATTTTTTTTTTTTTTTAAATGCATCCCGTTTTCCTTTAACCCCTTGACCGCGATCGGAATTCCGCTCGTGTGCTGGACATTCCGATCGCGGGTGGGGTCGTGACGAGCTCAGCTCGTCATGCGCACAGCGCTACCGCGCAGCATGACGAGCTGAGCTCATCATGAGCACCAAAGGGGTTAAGGAAAACGTGCTGCATTGAAAAAAAAAGAGCTGCTTTATTAAAAAGCAGTCCCGGACATGGTGGTCTGCTGAGCCCAGCAGGCCACCATCTCTGGGAGGGCTGGCATTCACAATGGGCTAGCAAATTGCGAGAGGCTCATTAATATTAATGAGCCTCGCAATTTGCGACCCCATTGGGAATCGCAAAACAGTGTAAACACACTGTTGTACATTTCATTTAGCGCCTCGCAATTTGCGACTTGCAATTTGTCGCAAATTGCGAGGCGCTAAATGAAAGGGTCGTACATCTGGCCCTTAGTCCCTTAAAATCTATTGCGTATGTGTGTTTTCAGAACTTATGACCACAGGCATTTCAGACTTGTGATAGCACAGACCCTCCGATGACTCTTAACAGGTTGTCCATTCCTTCGTGAGACCAGATCTCAGGGTCACTATGATAAGGCTGTCAACTCCTGAGTCAAGACCGTAGGGTGTCTTTTAACAGTTTGTTTATTCCTTAGTGAGGAAAAACATCTAGTAGCAGTAATAGCCTCTCCAGTTCTTTGTAAAAACAGAGGTGAATGTTCATGGAAGCTTTCTGCCCAGTTTCTTATGGACTGCAGATTTCTAGGTTGCTATGCACATCTTCTCAAAGATCTACAATGAGCATGGACGTTCACATCACATCACATCACAGGGGTTGTCCACACCCCAGTGAACACATTTCTTTCTTTGAAATGTGTTTGTTGCTTTTAGAAATGTATAAACATTAACAGTCTGGCCACATAACTCAACGTCAGCTGGTAGCATGCGTTAGGTACAGTGTAATGTCTGCCGAGCATCCGATAGTAAGGTGTCCTCGCGTTGACCATAACCAATTTATAAGTTATGGGTCAGCTTAGTAAGGTATGAAAAGAAAGACAGGTGCTGTTGTAGATGTCATTGCAATGGTCACATAAACAAGTGTGACAGGTGTCAGTAAGGAGCCAATCAGAGACCTCGTGTGTGGTCCCATATAAACATGAAAAAAAAAGTATTTTTCAGGGTCTAGCTGTGTGTTCCTATGGAGCAAGGAGGACTTTAAGGGACCCCATATATCTTTGGTCCGCATTGGCTTTGCCTGCAGCTCAAGTTGTTCATTACAGTTGACAAGAGATTCCAGCCATTGCCTGTGGTTTGGTGCCCTATCTCTACCCCACTGGCAGGCCACAAGTCTTTTGGCCAGAAGCAGTGCCAGAGCAGTACATTTCTTATTTTTGGTGCCAAGTCCATCCACCCAGCTCTGTAGGACTATCTTTCTGTGGAGGGGAATTGTCCAATCTGTCATTATTGAGTGCTGCAAGAGCTTATTGCAGTATGCCTGGATGCTATTGGAAGACCATGCTAACCCTCTGGGGTTCTGGAACTATCACAACTTGCAGCCCTGCCAAGTACCATGCATCAGGGTTAGACTAACGCATTTTAGTACTGTGTGCGCATCACTGCAATATAAAATGCATTAGTCACGCATTATAGCGCCCTGGGATAACCCGCCAGGCACGATCCACAAGGCTGCCTTTAAGCAGGCAGCATGTGGGCAGACTGCGCTGTGCTGCCCAGAGAAAAGCCTGCTGCCTCACAAAATACATGGGTGTCCATGTGTTGTTTACTGTAAACATCATTCATGATCCAAACTATTTTTATAGTGTCGCTTAGCCAGGGTTTCAATCATGACTCTGAGTCACTGGGTGTTCGACATGATCTATCAGCGGGCCTCTCTTTGGATCTGGTGGGCGGGGTCTTGCGTATTTGATTCCTCCCTGGTCCCACCGCCACAGCTTCATGGGGGTCTAATAAGCCCCGTGGAAGAAACTGAAGTGGATTATGCAAAGCCTAATACTCGAGAAGAGTTGGCACTCCGACCTGTGAACAAAGGGGCAGAGGAGCAGCATCACGGAGTTCATCTGCGATGTGTGGCATATATCGGATGGAACCAGTAGTATGTGCCTGTGCGCAAAGATAATACAGCTCAAAATGAGGCGCTTCAAACCCGTCTCGGTGAAATGGTGGAGTTAATATTTCCCACTTGACTATTGGCTGCTTCCCAGCCCAAGTGAGTCTAATCATCTGGAGTGTTAGCGCCTGAAAGAAGGACTTGTTAAGAGGGAGAGGGATGTTCACAGAAGAATAGAGTAGATTGGAAACCAGCATCGTTTACGTTTGTGATAGCCACCTGGCCAATGATAGCTGGAGAGAGGACCAGCGGCTGATCTCATCCGACATTTTATCAAAAGTGACGCCATAACTTCCTCTATTGATTTGGTTAACATCACGGCCAACCCAAATACTCAGATATTTACTTGAGGGCTCACAACATTACAAGGGGAATTCTGGTACAAATCTACTTGCACCATTGGTGAGGGGAAAAATCTGAAATGTATTCCAGTTTATGCTGATAGGGCGCCAAACTTTTCATATTCCTTTATTATCATGTTAAGGGACATTACCGGTTCTCTCAGATAGAGTCATGTCATTTGCATTGAGGGACATCAGGAGTCGACAACTAGCATGTCTGAGGGCATAGTCTGAGTAACGTTGGGGAAGCTTCTCAGCCAATGGTTTTAAGGCTATCACGAATAGGATGGGTGAAAGTGGGCAGCCCAGCCAAGTTCCATGGGTGATAGCGATAGGAGATAAAATAATATTATTGATCTGTATCCGGCCTACTGGGGAAGAGTATTGCAATCCAGTCCAGTCAATGAAGCCTCTGGGCATACCAAGTCTTCTCAGGATAGTGATTAGATACTGTCACTCAATGGGGTGGACGGTCTTGGTAGTATATAAAAACACTGCCACCGCATCTAGGCTTGGTTCCAGGGCACGCAAAACAGCAAAGAGGGTGCAAAGTTGTGTGCAGTTCATCTACCTGGGATAAACCTCGCATGGTCTGTTATGTTTGGGTGGGATTTTCACACTTCAGTTTATGAGTGAGAGTGGCCTGTATGGCTCACATCTACTTTCAGGTTTCCCAGTTTTTAACAATGTGATCAACAGTGCTTCTCTCATTGTCGGAGGGTGAATGTGCTTTAACCTGCCTTCCTCATATACTGCCAGCAGATAAGGGGTAAGAGCACCAGCAAGCTTTTTGTAGAATTCAGCAGGAAGACCGTCTGAGCCATCAGACTTGATGGCAGTCCGCTGATCACTTACTTTACATCATCTAGAGTGAATGATTGGTCAAGGTATTGACGATGTGCATCACTCAGCCATGCCTGGGCAGTATCCTCCAAATACTCTGCTGTCTGAGCGGATGAGTGCATGCATTCAGAGGATTATAGTATAGAGTAGTATTCTCAGAATTAGGCCGGGATCTGAGTTGGCTCATGGTTAGGGACATTGAGCAGGTTCTCTGTCTTGACTACGGTATTGATAGCCCAGGTCGAATTAAGTATATAGGCCAAAATTCTGCCTGGGCTTCATACGCCATGCGCAGGCATATATCTTGGGATGTTTCTTCTCTCTGTTGGCAACTTCTGTGCATTCAGACAGCTTGTATCTGATCTCATCTAAGGTGGAAGGGCAAGCAGCAGATGTGAGAACCAGTTATAGCCCTCTGATCTCACATTCTAATTGTGACACATGGTTCCTCAGTGATCTTACCACCCCATCATGCTTGGACATACACCTGCCCCTGACCACAACCTTGAAAGCCTCCTAGACCGCACCCTTACTGTCCACTGCTCCTTAGTTGAACTTGAAGTATTCTATTATCTCAGATCTTAGTTCTTCACAAGACAAACTATCGATCAGTGCCGCAACCCCTATACACCATTGCCCAATAGTCAGACATAACCTGTGGATCTCCAATCTCACTAGCACTGGTGCATGGTCAGAATGTGTCCTGGCTTGGTGTTTCATCTCCCGCACCCAGATGCAGTTTATGCTCCAACAGGATGGTCTTCAGGGAGATGGCAGTGTCGGACTTGTGTCCTGTTGAACTGTCAAATTGCTCTCGCATAGTACGTTTCAAATCACCACCCCACAAAAGCACCTGAGGTTCACTAGTCATTACCTGACCCCACAGACTGTTCTAGAAGCTTGTGATCGTAATCATTAAAGATAATTATGTGTGAGTCTCTTAGCTTCCCCCACAAAATTGCAAATGTGCCCTGATTATCTGTCTTGGTGTATTGATGATTAAATTGAACGCCTTTCCTCAGCAGTATTGCTACACCCTGAGTATAAGAGAAGTACGGTGAAGCAATGCAGCAGGTAGTCCATCTTTTAGCAAAGACTCATGCGCGCTTTTAGGAGGGGAGCAACAGTAATCTTATGTGGAAGGTCTGGCCTTCCACAAACAGCACCCCAGACGAGAGTGAATTTGGCACCCCTCCTGATCCTCCTCCTCTTTCTCTTCCCCTGCACCCTCCCATTGATGGTCTTTGAGGTGGGAGCCTTTTATGCAGCAGCGGCTGGTGCAGGTAAGCGCAGTGGGGTGGGGTTGGGCGGGGCAGGGTGGATGTCGACAGAATAGGGAAAATAAAATACATAAATAAATCCTTTCCGTCGGCTGATGAACCCCCCCCCCTCACTGCGCTTACCTGCACCGGCCGGTGCTGCTTTTACGCTCACAGGGTGGTCCTGGCTGATTACCTTAGAGCAGTGACCGGCCTGTTAACACATATTCCCCCCTTGTCTCGGTGGTGGGAGCCCATGGGAGCGGGAGAAACAGAGTAGGTTACTTGATGCACTTTGACTGAGTGTGCCCTGGGTGCCTGCCAATCAGGTTCCCAGGGCCTGTGTTCTTTCCATAAACTGTACCATTGTTTCCACAATTAGCACCACCCTGGCCTACCTAATAGTCCCTTGTAAGAGGTACCTATGGTACCAAGGGCATGGTAGGCAGGGAAAGGGCTCCGAGGGCTGTAACATGTATTATGCCGCCCTCAGAGACCTCATCACAAACATGCACCACTGCCATTGCAGCCTGCGTGTTTTGGTGCAGCTAAAAGTGAAGAGTTGACATGCCACACATCCCTGTGTCATGGCTGCCCAGCACTGCATGTGGCGTATGTAAGTCACCCTTAAGGCAGGGTGCCCTATACCTCATGTGAGAACCTATCTGCATGAGCAGACATGCCCCTATAATAGCTAAGGCCCTTCTTAGATATTATGGGGCTTATTTACAAGCCACTTGCGCCACCAGTGCGTCACTTTTAATATAGGAAAAGTGACATACCGGCAGCGCAAACGGCTTGTAAATAAGTCCCTATAAGTGCACAGTAAAACCATACTGAGCATATGGTCTAGAAACTTGCCATTACGAGTTTCCTAGCACCATAATGGCTTTACAGAATCCTGGGATGGTTGGTATCAAACATCTCAGAATAATAAACCTGGACTGATTCCAGTGTCAGATTTACTATCCCTTGCGCTCAGGGTTTCCTTCTAGGTGGGACCCCTGAACCAAACGAGCTTCTGGTGGGTTTCTGACTGGTGACCACCAGCCTGCCACCACAAGACAGCTTTTTGGACCACTGGGGTGGGAGCCTGCTCTCCCAGGGCCCAGAAACAAAGCCTTTCCTGGGCGGAGGAGTTCACGCCTCCCCAGGTCAGGAAGAGCCATCTGCGGCAGGGGAGCTTCAAAGGCCTTGCCGCCTTTGTAACACGACCCCCAGCCTCACCTGCTATCAGGAGCAGGCCCCCTTCCTGTCTTCATCCCCATTTTAGCAGGAAGACAGGTGGGAAAAATTAGAACAGCCCAGAAGGTGTGCCCACCTCTGCCAACCCCACCCCTCAGATGGGGGAGGCGAGGTGAAGCCCTCTCTTCAGTGCCCGCCATCTTGCAGATGGATGGCATCTTCCAATCAGGCTCAGGGATTATGCTCACTCCCTCACTTGGGGTGAGCACACTAAGGGTGTAGTCACCCTAAGGTCAGCAACCCATTGGCTACTACCTTGCTACCCCAGTAACGCCCCTAAATACAGTATTTAGGGGCACTCCTGAACCGAGCTCAGTAGTTCCTGACAACCTAAGAAGATTGGCGGAGAAGACGACACAGCAGAAGAAGATCCACGTGACCACTGCTTCGGCCCCAGACCTACCGGCCTGCCTGCACCTTCAAGAAACCGCTGCAGAACGACGACCTCCAGCCTGAAAACCAGCGACCTCCAAAAACCCTGGGAGGACTGATCAGCTTTGAAAAAGACCCAAGACTCCTGAAGACAGCGGTTCTGTCTCCAAAAAGAACCCCAATACCCTGCGGAACTGTGAAGACTCACCTTTCAGACCTACCTCTGCACCCGACGCCCACGGCCCGAGTCCAGGAGGCCCACCAGTCCAGAAGAGGTTCCCCTGCTGTCTCGAGTCTGAATCCGTCGAGGGGTGACATCTCCCAGCCATCGTGTTGATGCCTGCAGCCTCTGCATCAAGACCCCCTCGACCAGGATCTGCCCTGTAAGGAGAACCCCGATGTCCAAAGACACCCTTTCATACTCCGGCCCTGCGTCCTGGTGACCAGAACCAAAGGTGTCCCGACGTCGCCTGGCATCTCAACTTCGTCCCCTGGCTGCTGGTTCCGCCGAAGAGACCTCAGGGTCTGAGCCAACATTCTGAAACTGGAATCGACCATCTCCATAGGGTAACATGAGACGCCGTTGCTGTGTGAGCACACTGAACCCGGCCGCCCCTGTGCCACTGGTGGTGTAGTTCTGGTGCTGCCTTGGGCCCCCCTTTGTACTTACCTCAAATCCTGAAGATTGTCCTTCAAGGCCGCTTTACCTTTCCGTGAGCATCCTCCAACCAATGTGCCCCTAGTCCCCATTGACTTGCATTGGCATCCCTGCACTCTGCATCCGGCCGCCCTAGTGCTGCTGGTGGTGCACCTTGAGTGCAGAATTGAACCTTGGGGAACCTTGGTTCTACTCCCAAAATGACCACACCAAAAGTCGTTGTACCTACCTGCAAGTACTAACTTCGTTTTTCGCATAGGATTGCATGGTGTGGCCTTTTACTGAAAAATGTTTTAAGTGTTGGCTCTAACTTACATTACAAGTAAGTTGGGGGCTGATTACGATGGCGGAAGGCCCGCCACCGCCAGCTGTGCGGTGGCGAGCCCTCCCCCATCGAACGACGATTCTCCACCCGCCAAATTATGATGGCGGTCGGATCCGGACCATGACCGTGGCGGGCGCAAAGACCGCCCGCCACGGATCCGCCACAGGCAATCGTTCCAATTGCCTGGCAGAGCGGTCATGATGCGTAAAATGGTGGCGGTGCCTAGCAGGCACAGTCCGCCAAATTACGATGCCGCCTGTGGCCAGCCTTTCCATGGCGGCGAAACCACCATGGAAAGGCTGGCAGGGATTGGTTTCGGGGGCCCGTTGCGGGCCCCCCTTGTGTTGGGGGGAGGTGTTGGTGCACTGGGGGGTACCCATGGTACCCTCCTACATGTCACTGCACTAAGTGGCAGGCACCGCGTGGTGCCTGCCATGTAGTGCAGTGAAATGCACGACATGCATTTTTGGCATTGCGGCGGGTGCTGCAGCCAGCAGCACCCGCCGCAATGTTAAAGGGCAAGATGCGACCGCCATGGTGGTGGTCGCATCGTAATTTGGAGTGCGGGACCGCCGCATGACTGGAGGGCGGTCCCAATCCCCACTACGATGGCGGGCGGACTCAAGTCCGCCCGCCATCGTAATAGGCCCCTTAGTGTCTACAATTGAATTGTCCTGCTTACTAATGTACTGCAGTGCCTAAACAGTATTATTTGTTTGGTTTGCACTAAGTTAAAAAGTAACTGAAAAGTAACTAGCAAATAATCTGAGGTAATTTAAAAAAATCCAAAGAGTTTACAACATATTTTCTATACGGCACTGAATTTGTATGCTTATACAAAACCAGTGCACACCTTATTTTGAAAAGTGTTACTGCTTTGAAAGTATCACTTACCTGCAACTAAGTAATTCTTGGTTCCAGAAATAAAATAACATAATACTTTTTATACAAACAATTGGTCTGGACTCAGTCTTTGAGTGTGTGACATCATTTCTTACCTGAGTGTGCACAATAAATGCTTAACGCAGCCCTCTGATAGGCCTAACTGCTCAACTCAGCTACCACTAACTTGAGAGTAAGGTATTATCTACTTTAACCGCTGCCTACCTTTGGGGTTCCACTGGAGTCTGTGCACAATATACCTCTTTTTGGTATAGTATATACAGAGCCAGCTTCCTACAAAGATGAACTGCATCGGTGGCCTGAAAAAACACTATTCAAAGCAGCTGGTGTACGTCCTTCTAAATAGAGGTTCCCCGTACCTGGGCCCCATACCTCAGCCAGAAGCTGGCCCCGGCTGTGATTAGTCCTTACAGAGCCTACACTGGCTGGGCACTAGCCACAGTTTGTACAGACATAGCTTCTGGTTAACATGATCAGCTGTTAGAACATCTGCCCACCCACTCTGAGTCATCTGTGAAGAAGATTTCCCCCTTTCAGGCCGGACTAGTTATGGGACTTGCGGCAGCACAACAAGCTCAATACATTGTGCAACATGGTCCGCATCAGCTGACCCGACTGCTCTGGTGGTGTGCTTCGAGTGTTCATGGTTAGCACTAGGATTAAACACTAGAGGGTGATACAGGACTGGAGCTTGGAACCAAAATCAGCCCTGACAAACATGCTCAAACCAGCACCATCCCTGTCATCTTCTCGTATAATCTCTCACCTTCCATCCATCCATTCACAATCTCCTTTTCCTCTATATCTTCTCCCTCTCTGATCACTTTCTCTTTACTCCCCCCTTCCCTGATTCTCTTTCTTTCTCTCATGAAGCCTCACCTCTCTGCTGCAATTAACATCTGAGGAATGTGATAGAGACCAGCAAAGGCCCTGGGATTTCATAGCCGGCATTCAAGGGTACAGACCACCTGGGACATGCCCAGAGGGATAAAAGGCATGTCCGGTACTGGAGTTGTGACATGTGTTGCCACGGAAACCTGTGTCTCATTTACTTGCCCAGTGCACGCCAATTGCTTAGACTGTTAGCGATATAGTCCACAACAGACTTTGGTGATCCTCGATGGACCTGTCTCTACTTAATTAAATCTCACACTTTAGAATGAAGCTGTAAACATTCTCAGTAAGAGTGACAGACAAGGGCTAGAGTTTAAAGGTTTACACAAAGAATTCCTACCTAGAGTTCACAAGAAGAGATGGGCGGGCAGAGCCTTTTCGGCTGCTGCTGCCAGACTTCGAAACTCTCGCTCCCAGTCTTTGACTGTGGTCAATGGACACCTGCATAATAATGGGCATGTGGCAGACTGCTGTAAGTATAGCACCTTGAGGCCTGTGGGTAATTGCCTACTTTAGAAAAATCAATCCAAATCAAATATAAGTACAGAAATACATTAGCTGGACCATATGCCTTAATTAAGCATATAAACCAAAAAGTATGGAAGTACTTCATAAAGCTCTGTTGAAAATCTGGCATATATCGCCTTCTAGGAAAGGTAAAAAGTGAGCCCCCGAATAGAAAAAGGCAGGTTCTTTAATAGGACTTTAGACAATGGGGTTTCATACATTCACTACACCAATACATGGTTCTCAGGGTATGCACCAATAGGGAACGAGCAAGAAGAAACATTTTACTATAGCCTTATAGCCCGCTGAAGTGGGCTATACCAGCCATTAAAGTCCCTGTCCAGCATTTAAGACCTGAGCCGAAGGCAAGGGCCTTTAACAAGGGAGCGGGAATTTAATGCCGGTATAGCCCAGCTACAGAGGGCTATAAGACTATTAGAGCATTCTGCCCCTAGAGGGGTTGAATGTTCTAACCAACAAAAGAAGGCCTTGCGGAGCCCGAGGGGATTGAATTCCCCTCGGGCACCGTGAGGCCTTTGTTAACAGCAACAGCTGTGAAGAACAACATTGGAATGTTGGAGCTCCGGGCTTCTACGGCCATTAGAAGCCCGGAGCACTCCATTGTCTTCAATGAAGCTCCCAACATTCCAATGTTCTAATACGGGATACTTTCAAAGATTCTCTAACAATTTTACTACATTAGACTCAGGCATTCCCAGAGTCTATTCAGGTGACATGACTTGTTACATAGTATGTGATTCGGTCTGAGAAAGTTAGGTTGTCCTTGATTAGGTATACTGCGTTCAGTATGACTCGGAAGGTCTTATTCTTTTCAATGTAAATCCCACAATTCTTTATTAGAGCGACGAAACAATGGCAACAATGATCACATGATAGATTACGATGTCACATCCAAAATGGGAGAAAGCAGGAAATTGACTTAAGTTTGCGTGAGCTTGAATTCTCATGCGTTAATTACAAATTAAGAAAACAGATCCCACACATGTGACCTAAATTTTCCACAATGTTTTTTCACACAAATGAACCTGTTTATCTTGTGTAGTTTCCTTCTTAGTACAGTGTTGTGGCCTACTCATAATTGGGGGGTTTCTAACATTTTTAGGGGTTATGTGCTCCCTCCCCCATCACGACATTCACATCAGACCACAAATATTTCCAGCCCTCAAAGTCAAATGCGACAACAGGAAATCCAGTCAGCCAGTGGACTCTGCAGTATTATGTGCAGTCTGCACCCGCAAAAATCTATTATTTGGAGGCACTAATGACACTTTTTGCACACAATGGGGCCGATTCACTATACTGGGACCCTTCCATTTGGGAGGGACAAAGTGACCCTCAGAGAAGTGTGACCACAGTTTCTGAGCACATAGCTCCAATCTGACAATCCTCCTTCAGGGCATGGGTAGCACTAATCAACAATGGCAGTCGCTCCTTGGAGGTGTAGTCAGGGCCGGACTGGGAACCTAAAACAGCCCTAGGAATTTTGTCAGACTGGCCCCTGGGGAAGCACTGCCTGGCCCCGGGAGGCCTGGAAATGCCTGCTTGCTGCTTTTGTTACTGGGAACCGATATTGCGGCACCGCTGCACAAAACCAGCTACCACCACTCTCCCGGGGAAACGCCCGATGCGGCCAGTCCAGCCCTGGTTGTAGTCATACCCGCTGTGCGTAGCAGAGCAGCTGTCATCTATTGGCTCCTTTGTTGTGCACTGGCTCCCATGCGTCACCATGTGGGTGCACTGATGAGATGCACCTAAGGCCAGAAACATCCTGTCCTTTCACCAATGCCACTCATACAGTGCTTATTTTTTAAAAGCAGAGGTGTGGCGAGAATACCAAGGCTGTCTAGTCTAGATTCCACCTCAGGCCTCTTTCAGTCACTAATGTACATCACCTGCCCTTTTATCTCAGTCTTGAAGGATATTTCTCATCCCTGCTTTCTTCTTTTGTCACTGTTTTCTATCCTTCTCTTCCTCTTTCTTTCCTCTTTTGAGTTTCTCTCTCTCTTGTTCTGGGTCAAAGTCTGATGATGCAAAATTAGTCCCATGGAGGTGTGGCGAGAATACCAAGGCTGTCTAGTCTAGATTCCACCTCAGGCCTCTTTCAGCCACTAATGTACATCACCTGCCCTTTTATCTCAGTCTTGAAGGATATTTCTCATCCCTGCTTTCTTCTTTTGTCACTGTTTTCTATCCTTCTCTTCCTCTTTCTTTCCTCTTTTGAGTTTCTCTCTCTCTTGTTCTGGGTCAAAGTCTGATGATGCAAAATTAGTCCCAATCCTTAAAAAGAGTCCATGGGCCCAACCTGCAACCACAGGCTCTAATGAAGCACTGGCACAAGTAAACACATAAACATAACATGTATTTGTAAAGGGTATCTTGGCGCTGAATAACAACAGATTATTGTTACCCAACAGTACTCATTTTATCTACCTCAGAAGGATGAAAGGATCAATGGATCTACTGGGATTTGAACTTGAGACCATGAGGTCAAACACAGGACCAATTATGTAGTTTGGGTTCAGCCTCTAGTGTTGTCTTTCGTTTCATGAGGTAAACATCCCCAAAATGGGTATTCTCCAGGGGTGGGCGGAATGTTCCGTTGCACCTGCGGACTAAGAGGAATTTTGGCCACCCTGCGTTACTCTTTAACTCTGCGAGTTCCGCCCACCCCTAGTATTCTCATGCTATGGCTTGGATCTTTAGGGAGAAATGTTCAGGGATGGAACCTGGTTGTTGAAGCCATCTCATAATATTTATTTCTCACTTGTCTTTTTGATTTATTGCTACTCTTCCAGGTGGTAAGCAGTTCTCAATCTACCAGATTCACAGTGAGAATAGATGGAGCCATTACTCTGCGGCAGCTCATGGCTTTTAGTACAAAGTGGAGGTCTTGTGGCAGCTTTATCCTCAAGATGGCCACTTTTGTGGAAAATCTGACGTTGCTTTTGAGACTGATACTGCCATTGGAAGGCTGAATACATCAGTGGTGACGAGGCATCACCAAAGTCATGATCTCTCTTTTTCACTCCCTCTGCACCCTTTAATGTACCTGCTTCAGTCTTGACTGGACTCACTTTATCACTGATGGTTCAGCCAAAAAAGTATGTTTCTGGGGCAGGGTACATTCAAGACTTGTTGGCGAGTATCTGGCGTGCACCGTATTTTAAGCAGCCACAATGCGTGGGGCCTTGAGATACCTTTGCAGAAGTCAAATGTCTCCAGACCCAGCATGCCTGCTTCCATGGCTATAACTTGGCTCGGTATGAGCTAATCCTTAATATGTCTTGGACATTCTTTTCTCCTTAAAAACATTTTATGCGAATCATTTCATGGAGTCCCTCAAGATCCAGAGTTTGAGGTGCCTGATTGAATGGAAGTATAACCTGGTGAGATGGAACTTGAAACAAATAAATATATATAAAAAAGGGATTCCTTATGACTTTTTGGATTCAGGCCAATCTAATTACTGGTGATAGTTCTATTGAACGTGCCTTTCCCAAAAAGCAGTAATGTCAGAGATTTCCATCTTAGACTCCATTTGTAAACTGTTGCTTATCAAGAAGTGCTATTTCCAAGCAGGGTTTCTGAACTAGTAATCTGCACATACTCGAAGGAGTCTAGAAACAAGTTCCAAGCCGAAGACACACAAGCCCTAAGGGCCAGATGTACAACCCGTTTTTGCATGTGCAAACGGGTTTGCGAACCCGTTTGCGCATGCAAAAACATATTGGGCCATGTACATAGCCTATTTAGCGAGTCACAAATGTTTTGTGACTCGCTGAATAGGTTTTGCGACTCGCTATTTAGAAGGGGCGTTCCCTTCCAAATAGCGAGTCTCAAAACAATGTACTAATGTTTTGCGACCGCAATTGCGGTCGCAAAACACTTGCAATTACCACCTACTTCAAGTAGGTGGTAATGCATTGCAAATGGTAAGGGGTCCCCAGGGGACCCCTTCCCATTTGCAAATGCATGCGAAATCATTTTCTAAGGGCAGGCAGTGGTCCCAGGGACCACTGCCTGCCCTTAAAAATAAAACGAAAACGTTTCATTTTTAATTTTTTTTTAAATGCATCCCGTTTTTCTTTAAGGAAAACGGGCTGCATTGAAAAAAATATTTTTCTGGGCCAACATTTTATGGAAGTAGTTGAGCACCACTGACTTCTCTGTACTAATGAACCAGTGGTGCGCGCGCACCACAGAGGAGCGGGAGCTAGGGAGGGCGGCAGCGAAGCGAACGCACGCTGCTGCGCGTGCTGGCCACCGACGGGAATGGGCGGAGCAAAGGCGGGACATGCGCCCGCCTTTGCTCAATTGCGTGCTGGCTTTTTTTTTAAAAAGCACGCGAAAGCCAATGGCAGCCGCGGAAAGCAAAACCACACGCACGAGCGTGTGAGCAGCTTTCAGAACCCCATACAAAAGGGCTCTCGCTGTGCGAGCAGTGCTGCGCACTGCAACGCAGGCGCGAGCCCTAAAAAAAGAGCTGCTTTATTAAAAAGCAGTCCCGGACATGGTGGTCTGCTGAGCCAAGCAGGCCACCATCGCTGGGAGGGCTGGCATTCACAATGGGCTCGCAAATTGCGAGAGGCTCATTAATATTAATGAGTCTCGCAATTTGCGACCCCATTGGGAATCGCAAAACAGTGTAAACACACTGTTGTACATTTCATTTAGCGCCTCGCAATTTGCGACTTGCAATGTGTCGCAAATTGCGAGGCGCTAAATGAAAGGGTCGTACATCTGGCCCTTAGTCCCTTAAAATCTATTGCGTATGTGTGTTTGCAGAACTTATGACCACAGGCATTTCAGACTTGTGATAGCACAGACCCTCCGATGACTCTTAACAGGTTGTCCATTCCTTCGTGAGACCAGATCTCAGGGTCACTATGATAAGGCTGTCAACTCCTGAGTCAAGACCGTAGGGTGTCTTTTAACAGTTTGTTTATTCCTTAGTGAGGCAAAACATCTGGTAAGCAGTAACAGCCTCTCCAGTTGTTTGTAAAAACAGATGTGAATGTTCATGGAAGCTTTCTGCCCAGTTTCTTATGGACTGCAGATGTCTAGGTTGCTTTGCACGTCTTCTCAAGGTCTTCAATGAGCATGGACGGTCACATCACATCACATCACATCACATCACATCACATCACAGGGGTTGTCCTCACCCCAGTGAACACATTTCTTTCTTTGAAATGTGTTTGTTGCTTTTAGACATTTATAAACATAACAGTCTGGCCACATCACTCAACGTCAGCTGGTAGCATGCGTTAGGTACAGTGTAGAGTTTACCGAGCATCCGATAGTAAGGTGTCCTTGCGTTGACCATAACCAATTTATAAGTTATGGGTCAGCTTAGTAAGGTATGAAAAGAAAGACAGGTGCTGTTGTAGATGTCATTGCAATGGTCACATAAACAAGTGTGACAGGTGTCAGTAAGGAGCCAATCAGAGACCTTGTGTGTGGTCCCATATAACCATGAAAAAAAAACTTCTTTTTCAGGATCTAGCTGTGTGTTCCTATGGAGCAAGGAGGACTTTAAGGGACCCCATATATCTTTGGTCCACATTGGCTTTGCCAGCAATTCAAGTTGTTCATTACAGTTGACAAGAGATTCCAGGTATTGCCTGTGGTTTGGTGCCCTATCTCTACCCCACTGGCAGGCCACAAGTCTTTTGGCCAGAAGCAGTGCCAGAGCAGTACATTTCTTATTTTTGGTGCCAAGTCCCTCCACCCAGCTCTGTAGGACTATCTTTCTGTGGAGGGGAATTGTCCAATCTGTCATTATTGAGTGCTGCAAGAGCTTATTGCAGTATGCCTGGATGCTATTGCAAGACCATGCTAACCCTCTGGGGTTCTGGAACTATCACAACTTGCAACCCTGCCAAGTACCATGCATCAGGGTTAGACTAACGCATTTTAGTACTGTGTGCGCATCACTGCAATATAAAATGCATTAGTCACGCATTATAGCGCCCTGGGATAACCCACCAGGCACGATCCCCAAGGCTGCCTTTAAGCAGGCAGCATGTGGGCAGACTGCGCTGTGCTGCCCAGAGAAAAGCCTGCTGTCTCACAAAATACATGGGTGTCCATGTGTTGTTTACTGTAACAATCATTCATGATCCAAACTATTTTTATAGTGTCGCTTCACCGGGGTTACAATCATGACTCTGAGTCACTGGGTGTTCGACATGATCTCTCAGTGGGCCTCTCTCTGAACTATGTTCAGAAACAATTTACAAATCCAGGTCTGGTAGTGCCCACACGTGGATCTGGTGGGCGGCGTCTTGCGTATTTGATTCCTCCCTGGCCCCACCACCACAGCTTGACAGGGGTCTAATCAGCCCCGTGGTAGAAACTGAAGTGGATCATGCAAAGCCTACTACTCGAGAAGAGTTGGCACTCCCACCTGTGAACAAAGGGGCAGAGGAGCAGCATCACGAAGTTCATCTGTGATGTGTGGCATATATCGGATGGAACCAGTAGTATGCAAAATGTGCCTGTGCGCAAAGATAATACAGCTCAAAATGAGGCGCTTCAAACCCGCCTCGGTGAAATGGTGGAGTTAATATTTCCCACTTGACTCTTGGCTGCTTACTGGCCCATGTGAGTCTGATCATCTTGAATGTTAGCGCCTGAAAGAAGGACTTGTTAAGAGGGAGAGTGATATTCACAAAAGAATAGAGTAGTTTGGAAAGCAGTATCGTTTACATCTGTAATATTCACCTGGCCGATGATAGCTGGAGAGAGGACCAGCGGCTGATCTCATCCGCCATTTTATCAAAAGTGACGCCATAACTTCCTCTATTGAATTGGTTAACATCACGGTCAACCCAAATACTCAGATATTTACTTGAGGGCTCACAACATTACAAGGGGAATTCTGGTACAAATCTACTTGCACCATTGGTGAGGGGAAAAATCTGAAATGTATTCCAGTTTATGCTGATAGGGCGCCAAACGTTTCATATTCCTTTATTATCATGTTAAGGGATATTACCGGTTCTATCAGATAGAGTCATGTCATTTGCATTGAGGGACATCACGAGTCAACAACTAGCATGTCTGAGGGCATAGTCAGAGTAACGTTGGGGAAGCTTCTCAGCCAATGGTTTTAAGGCTATCACGAATAGGATGGGTGAAAGTGGGCAGCCCAGCCAAGTTCCATGGGTGATAGCGATAGGAGATAAAATAATATTATTGATCTGTATCCGGCCGACTGGGGAAGAGTATAGCAATCCAGTCCAGTCAATGAAGCCTCTGGGCATACCAAGTCTTCTCAGGATAGTGAATAGGAACTGTCACTCAATGGGGTGGACGGTCTTGGTAGTATATAAAAACACTGCCACCGCATCTAGGCTTGGTTCCAGGGCATGCAAAACAGCAAAGAGGGTGCAAAGTTGTGTGCAGTTCATCTACCTGGGATAAACCTCGCATGGTCTGTTATGTTTGGGTGGGATTTTCACACTTCAGTTTATGAGTGAGAGTGGCCTGTATGGCTCACATCTACTTTCAGGTTTCCCAGTTTTTAACAATGTGATCAACAGTGCTTCTCTCATTGTCGGAGGGTGAATGTGCTTTAACCTGCCTTTCTCATATACTGCCAGCAGATGAGGGGTAAGAGCATCAGCAAGCTTTTTGTAGAAATCAGCAGGAAGACCGTCTGAGACATCAGACTTGATGGCAGTCCGCTGATCACTTACTTTACATCATCTAGAGTGAATGATTGGTCAAGGTATTGACGATGTGCATCACTCCGCCATGCCTGGGCAGTATCCTCCAAATACTCTGCTGTCTGAGCGGATGAGTGCATGCATTCAGAGGAGTATAGTATAGAGTAGTATTCTCAGAATAAGGCCGGGATCTGAGTTGGCTCATGGTTAGGGACATTGAGCAGGTTCTCTGTCTTGACTACGGTATTGACAGCCCAGGTCGAATTAAGTATATGGGCCAAAATTCTGCCTGGGCTTCATACGCCATGCGCAGGCATATATCTTGGGATGTTTCTTCTCTCTGTTGGCAACTTCTGTGCATTCAGACAGCTTGTATCTGATCTCATCTAAGGTGGAAGGGCAAGCAGCAGATGTGAGAACCAGTTATAGCCCTCTGATCTCGCATTCTAATTGTGACACATGGTTCCTCAGTGATCTTACCACCCCATCATGCTTGGACATACACCTGCCCCTGACCACAACCTTGAAAGCCTCCTAGACCGTACCCTTACTGTCCACTGCTCCTTAGTTGAACTTGAAGTATTCTATTATCTCAGATCTTAGTTCTTCACAAGACAAACTATCGATCAGTGCCGCAACCCCTATACACCATTGCCCAATAGTCAGACATAACCTGTGGATCTCCAATCTCACTAGCACTGGTGCATGGTCAGAATGTGTCCTGGCTTGGTGTTTCATCTCCCGCACCCAGATGCAGTTTATGCTCCAACAGGATGGTCTTCAGGGAGATGGCAGTGTCGGACTTGTGTCCTGTTGAACTGTCAAATTGCTCTCGCATAGTACGTTTCAAATCACCACCCCACAAAAGCACCTGAGGTTCACTAGTCATTACCTGACCCCACAGACTGTTCTAGAAGCTTGCGATCGTAATCATTAAAGATAATTATGTGTGAGTCTCTTAGCTTCCCCACAAAATTGCAAATGTGCCCTGATTATCTGTCTTGGTGTATTGATGATTAAATTGAACGCCTTTCCTCAGCAGTATTGCTACACCCTGAGTATAAGAGAAGTACGGTGAAGCAATGCAGCAGGTAGTCCATCTTTTAGCAAAGACTCATGCGCGCTTTTAGGAGGGGAGCAACAGTAATCTTATGTGGAAGGTCTGGCCTTCCACAAACAGCACCCCAGACGAGAGTGAATTTGGCACCCTCCTGATCCTCCTCCTCTTTCTCTTCCCCTGCACCCCTCCCATTGATGGTCTTTGAGGTGGGAGCCTTTTATGCAGCAGCGGCTGGTGCAGGTAAGCGCAGTGGGGTGGGGTTGGGCGGGGCAGGGTGGATGTCGACAGAATAGGGAAAATAAAATACATAAATAAATCCTTTCCGTCGGCTGATGAACCCCCCCCCCCTCACTGCGCTTACCTGCACCGGCCGGTGCTGCTTTTACGCTCACAGGGTGGTCCTGGCTGATTACCTTAGAGCAGTGACCGGCCTGTTAACACATATTCCCCCCTTGTCTTGGTGGTGGGAGCCCATGGGAGCGGGAGAAACAGAGTAGGATACTTGATGCACTTTGACTGAGTGTGCCCTGGGTGCCTGCCAATCAGGTTCCCAGGGCCTGTGTTCTTTCCACTGTACCATTGTTTCCACAATTAGCACCACCCTGGCCTACCTAATAGTCCCTTGTAAGAGGTACCTATGGTACCAAGGGCATGGTAGGCAGGGAAAGGGCTCCGAGGGCTGTAACATGTATTATGCCGCCCTCAGAGACCTCATCACAAACATGCACCACTGCCATTGCAGCCTGCGTGTTTGGTGCAGCTAAAAGTGAAGAGTTGACATGCCACACATCCCTGTGTCATGGCTGCCCAGCACTGCATGTGGCGTATGTAAGTCACCCTTAAGGCAGGGTGCCCTATACCTCATGTGAGAACCTATCTGCATGAGCAGACATGCCCCTATAATAGCTAAGGCCATTCTTAGATATTATGGGGCTTATTTACAAGCCCCTTGCGCCACCAGTGCGTCACTTTTAATATAGGAAAAGTGACATACTGGCAGCGCAAACGGCTTGTAAATAAGTCCCTATAAGTGCACAGTAAAACCATCCTGAGCATATGGTCTAGAAACTTGCCATTACGAGTTTCCTAGCACCATAATGGCTTTACAGAATCCTGGGATGGTTGGTATCAAACATCTCAGAATAATAAACCTGGACTGATTCCAGTGTCAGATTTACTATCCCTTGTGCTCAGGACTTCCTTCTAGGTGGGACCCCTGAACCAAACGAGCTTCTGGTGGGTTTCTGACTGGTGACCACCAGCCTGCCACCACAAGACAGCTTTTTGGACCACTGGGTTGGGAGCCTGCTCTCCCAGGGCCCAGAAACAAAGCCTTTCCTGGGCGGAGGAGTTCACGCCTCCCCAGGTCAGGAAGAGCCATCTGCGGCAGGGGAGCTTCAAAGGCCTTGCCGCCTAATAACTACGACCCCCAGCCTCACCTGCTATCTGGAGCAGGCCCCCTTCCTGTCTTCATCCCCTTTTCAGCAGAAAGACAGGCGGGAAAAATTAGAACAGCCCAGAAGGTGTGCCCACCTCTGCCAACCCCACCCCTCAGGTGGGAGAGGCGAGGTGAAGCCCTCTCTTCAGTGCCCGCCATCTTGCAGATGGATGGCATCTTCCAATCAGGCTCAGGGATTATGCTCACTCCCTCACTTGGGGTGAGCACACTAAGGGTGTAGTCACCCTAAGGTCAGCAACCCATTGGCTACTACCTTGCTACCCCAGTAACGCCCCTAAATACAGTATTTAGGGGCACTCCTGAACCGAGCTCAGTAGTTCCTGACAACCTAAGAAGATTGGCGGAGAAGACGACACAGCAGAAGAAGATCCACGTGACCACTGCTTCGGCCCCAGACCTACCGGCCTGCCTGCACCTTCAAGAAACCGCTGCAGAACGACGACCTCCAGCCTGAAAACCAGCGACCTCCAAAAACCCTGGGAGGACTGATCAGCTTTGAAAAAGACCCAAGACTCCTGAAGACAGCGGTTCTGTCTCCAAAAAGAACCCTGCGGAACTGTGAAGACTCACCTTTCAGACCTACCTCTGCACCTGACGCCCACGGCCCTAGTCCAGGAGGCCCACCGGTCCAGAAGAGGTTGCCCCGCTGTCTCGAGTCCAAATCCGTCGAGGGGTGACATCTCCCAGCCATCGTGTTGATGCCTGCAGCCTCTGCATCAAGACCCCCCTCGACCAGGATCTGCCCTGTAAGGAGAACCCCGATGTCCAAAGACACCCTTTCATACTCCGGCCCTGCGTCCTGGTGACCAGAACCAAAGGTGTCCCGACGTCGCCTGGCATCTCAACTTCGTCCCCTGGCTGCTGGTTCCGCCGAAGAGACCTCAGGGTCTGAGCCAACATTCTGAAACTGGAATCGACCATCTCCATAGGGTAACATGAGACGCCGATGCTGTGTGAGCACACTGAACCCGGCCGCCCCTGTGCCACTGGTGGTGTAGTTCTGGTGCTGCCTTGGGCCCCCCTTTGTACTTACCTCAAATCCTGAAGATTGTCCTTCAAGGCCGCTTTACTTTTCCGTGAGCATCCTCCAACTAATGTGCCCCTAGTCCCCATTGACTTGCATTGACATCCCTGCACTCTGCATCCGGCCGCCCTAGTGCTGCTGGTGGTGCACCTTGAGTGCAGAATTGAACCTTGGGGAACCTTGGTTCTACTCCCAAAAGGACCACACCAAAAGTCGTTGTACCTACCTGCAAATACTAACTTCGTTTTTCGCATAGGATTGCATGGTGTGGCCTTTTCATGAAAAATGTTTTAAGTGTCGGCTCTACCTTACATTACAAGTAACTTGGGGGCTGATTACGATGGCGGAAGGCCCGCCACCGCCAGCTGTGCGGTGGCGAGCCCTCCCCCATCGAACGACGATTCTCCACCCGCCAAATTATGATGGCGGTCGGATCCGGACCATGACCGTGGCGGGCGCAAAGACCGACCGCCACGGATCCGCCACAGGCAATCGTTCCGATTGCCTGGCAGAGCGGTCATGATGCGTAAAATGGTGGCGGTGCCTAGCAGGCACAGTCCGCCAAATTACGATGCCGCCTGTGGCCAGCCTTTCCATGGCGGCGAAACCACCATGGAAAGGCTGGCAGGGATTGGTTTCGGGGGCCCGTTGCGGGTCCCCCTAGTGTTGGGGGGAGGTGTTGGTGCACTGGGGGGTACCCATGGTACCCTCCTACATGTCACTGCACTACGTGGCAGGCACCACGTGGTGCCTGCCACGTAGTGCAGTGAAATGCACGACATGCATTTTTGGCATTGCAGCGGGTGCTGCAGCCAGCAGCACCCGCCGCAATGTTAAAGGGCAAGATGCGACCGCCATGGTGGTGGTCGCATCGTAATTTGGAGTGCGGGACCGCCGCATGACTGGAGGGCGGTCCCAATCCCCACTACGATGGCGGGCGGACTCAAGTCCGCCCGCCATCGTAATAGGCCCCTTAGTGTCTACAATTGAATTGTCCTGCTTACTAATGTACTGCAGTACCTAAACAGTATTATTTGTTTGGTTTGCACTAAGTTAAAAAAGTAACTGAAAAGTAACTAGCAAATAATCTGAGGTAATTTCAAAAAATCCAAAGAGTTTACAACATATTTTCTATACGGCACTGAATTTGTATGCTTATACAAAACCAGTGCACACCTTACTTTGAAAAGTGTTACTGCTTTGAAAGTATCACTTACCTGCAACTAAGTAATTCTTGGTTCCAGAAATAAAATAACATAATACTTTTTATACAAACAATTGGTCTGGACTCAGTCTTTGAGTGTGTGACATCATTTCTTACCTGAGTGTGCACAATAAATGCTTAACGCAGCCCTCTGATAGGCCTAACTGCTCAACTCAGCTACCACTAACTTGAGAGTAAGGTATTATCTACTTTAACCGCTGCCTACCTTTGGGGTTCCACTGGAGTCTGTGCACAATATACCTCTTTTTGGTATAGTATATACAGAGCCAGCTTCCTACAAAGATGAACTGCATCGGTGGCCTGAAAAAACACTATTCAAAGCAGCTGGTGTACGTCCTTCTAAATAGAGGTGCCCCGTACCTGGGCCCCATACCTCAGCCAGAAGCTGGCCCCTGCTGTGATTAGTCCTTACAGAGCCTACACTGGCTGGGCACTAGCCACAGTTTGTACAGACATAGCTTCTGGTTAACATGATCAGCTGTTAGAACATCTGCCCACCCACTCTGAATCATCTGTGAAGAAGATTTCCGCCTTTCAGGCCGGACTAGTTATGGGACTTGCGGCAGCACAACAAGCTCAATACATTGTGCAACATGGTCCGCATCAACTGACCCGACTGCTCTGGTGGTGTGCTTCGAGTGTTCATGGTTAGCACTAGGATTAAACACTAGAGGGTGATACAGGACTGGAGCTTGGAACCAAAATCAGCCCTGACAAACATGCTCAAACCAGCACCATCCCTGTCATCTTCTCGTGTAATCTCTCACCTTCCATCCATCCATTCGCAATCTCCTTTTCCTCTATATCTTCTCCCTCTCTGATCACATTCTCTTTACTCCCCCCTTCCCTGATTCTCTTTCTTTCTCTCATGAAGCCTCACCTCTCTGCTGCAATTAACATCTGAGGAATGTGATAGAGACCAGCAAAGGCCCTGGCATTTCATAGCCGGCATTCAAGGGTACAGACCACCTGGGACATGCCCAGTGGGATAAAAGGCATGTCCGGTACTGGAGTTGTGACATGTGTTGCCACGGAAACCTGTGTCTCATTTACTTGCCCAGTGCACGCCAATTGCTTAGACTGTTAGCGATATAGTCCATAACAGACTTTGGTGATCCTCGATGGACCTGTCTCTACTTAATTAAATCTCACACTTTAGAATGAAGCTGTAAACATTCTCAGTAAGAGTGACAGACAAGGGCTAGAGTTTAAAGGTTTACACAAAGAATTCCTACCTAGAGTTCACAAGAAGAGATGGGCGGGCAGAACCTTTTCGGCTGCTGCTGCCAGACTTCGAAACTCTCGCTCCCAGTCTTTGACTGTGGTCAATGGACACCTGCATAATAATGGGCAGGTGGCAGACTGCTGTAAGTATAGCACCTTGAGGCCTGTGGGTAATTGCCTACTTTAGAAAAATCAATCCAAATCAAATATAAGTACAGAAATACATTAGCTGGACCATATGCCTTAATTAAGCATATAAACCAAAAAGTATGGAAGTACTTCATAAAGCTCTGTTGAAAATCTGGCATATATCGCCTTCTAGGAAAGGTAAAAAGTGAGCCCCGAATAGAAAAAGGCAGGTTCTTTAATAGGACTTTAGACAATGGGGTTTCATACATTCACTACACCAATACATGGTTCTCAGGGTATGCACCAATAGGGAACGAGCAAGAAGAAACATTTTACTATAGCCTTATAGCCCGCTGAAGTGGGCTATACCAGCCATTAAAGTCCATGTCCAGCATTTAAGACCTGAGCCGAAGGCAAGGGCCTTTAACAAGGGAGCGGGAATTTAATGCCGGTATAGCCCAGCTACAGAGGGCTATAAGACTATTAGAGCATTCTGCCCCTAGAGGGGTTGAATGTTCTAACCAACAAAAGAAGGCCTTGCGGAGCCCGAGGGGATTGAATTCCCCTCGGGCACCGTGAGGCCTTTGTTAACAGCAACAGCTGTGAAGAACAACATTGGAATGTTGGAGCTCCGGGCTTCTACGGCCATTAGAAGCCCGGAGCACTCATTGTCTTCAATGAAGCTCCCAACATTCCAATGTTCTAATACGGGATACTTTCAAAGATTCTCTAACAATTTTACTACATTAGACTCAGGCATTCCCAGAGTCTATTCAGGTGACATGACTTGTTACATAGTATGTGATTCGGTCTGAGAAAGTTAGGTTGTCCTTGATTAGGTATACTGCGTTCAGTATGACTCGGAAGGTCTTATTCTTTTCAATGTAAATCCCACAATTCTTTATTAGAGCGACGAAACAATGGCAACAATGATCACATGATAGATTACGATGTCACATCCAAAATGGGAGAAAGCAGGAAATTGACTTAAGTTTGCGTGAGCTTGAATTCTCATGCGTTAATTACAAATTAAGAAAACAGATCCCACACATGTGACCTAAATTTTCCAAAATGTTTTTTCACACAAATGAACCTGTTTATCTTGTGTAGTTTCCTTCTTAGTACAGTGTTGTGGCCTACTCATAATTGGGGGTTTCTAACATTTTTAGGGGTTATGTGCTCCCTCCCCATCACGACATTCACATCAGACCACAAATATTTCCAGCCCTCAAAGTCAAATGCGACAACAGGAAATCCAGTCAGCCAGTGGACTCTGCAGTATTATGTGCAGTCTGCACCCGCAAAAATCTATTATTTGGAGGCACTAATGACACTTTTTGCACACAATGGGGCCGATTCACTATACTGGGACCCTTCCATTTGGGAGGGACAAAGTGACCCTCAGAGAAGTGTGACCACAGTTTCTGAGCACATAGCTCCAATCTGACAATCCTCCTTCAGGGCATGGGTAGCACTAATCAACAATGGCAGTCGCTCCTTGGAGGTGTAGTCAGGGCCGGACTGGGAACCTAAAACAGCCCTAGGAATTTTGTCAGACTGGCCCCTGGGGAAGCACTGTCTGGCCCCGGGAGGCCTGGAAATGCCTGCTTGCTGCTTTTGTTACTGGGAACCGATATTGCGGCACCGCTGCACAAAACCAGCTACCACCACTCTCCCGGGGAAACGCCCGATGCCCGGTGCGGCCAGTCCAGCCCTGGTTGTAGTCATACCCGCTGTGCGTAGCAGAGCAGCTGTCATCTATTGGCTCCTTTGTTGTGCACTGGCTCCCATGCGTCACCATGTGGGTGCACTGATGAGATGCACCTAAGGCCAGAAACATCCTGTCCTTTCACCAATGCCACTCATACAGTGCTTATTTTTTAAAAGCAGAGGTGTGGCGAGAATACCAAGGCTGTCTAGTCTAGATTCCACCTCAGGCCTCTTTCAGTCACTAATGTACATCACCTGCCCTTTTATCTCAGTCTTGAAGGATATTTCTCATCCCTGCTTTCTTCTTTTGTCACTGTTTTCTATCCTTCTCTTCCTCTTTCTTTCCTCTTTTGAGTTTCTCTCTCTCTTGTTCTGGGTCAAAGTCTGATGATGCAAAATTAGTCCCATGGAGGTGTGGCGAGAATACCAAGGCTGTCTAGTCTAGATTCCACCTCAGGCCTCTTTCAGCCACTAATGTACATCACCTGCCCTTTTATCTTCGTTTTGGGAATCAGTGCATGCACAAAATGCGCTTTCGGGTAAACAACTTTTGTGAATCATGCCCCTAATTTTGACATAGGTGCGCAAAAGTTTCAAGAGTCTCCCCTCCCCCAAGTTTTTATCCCTGCTTCTTTGGTTGACCTCGCGGATCTTGGGTAAAGCAATATACCATCTTGATATGACTGCATTGCTTAGAAACAAAGGCCTTTTACGTGCTACATTACTAGAGGGGTGTTTGTGTCAAGCATGCATGACTTAGAATTGAAGTGCGGAAGTATGTGTGATAAGTCAGCAGGCCCGGTTATCAGTGCACTTGACCCTTGGCACCCTCATTAATCGATTATTGAAGCCAGTGGATGTTTGTGCATCTGATTGTGTCCTCACATCTTCCTTCCCTGAGCAGAAACCTCTCCTGGATACTCACCTCTGGGGCCTCATTTACAAATTGGCATAGGGCACCAAGAAATGGTGCATTCCTGTCCTTTCTACCCACCCGGCACAGAATTTGGTGCCTAGCACCAACTCAGGTGCCCCCTGCACCATGGTGCAAGGGTGCCTGTGTTGTAGGCGGGATTGTTTTTGTGCAGGAAGGGACACCTTCCTGCACACAAGACAATCCATGGATGTCACGACTTGCTCCCTGCGTTTTCGTGTCCACCACCAGGGGGCTGAACTGTGGGACTCTCCAGTGTCATAACAAGCTTCCAGACCCTCCCCTTCATGTACATACTGACTTCCAGCCATTTGGACACTATTTGGAAATTGACATCCATTCCCAATCCATGCCGGGTTTTGTGGAAGCCATCCTGCTCATGCCTGAAACTCCATTACCCAGAATCCCCTGCTCACTGCTTTGTCTCCACCCCTGCAGGCCAAGGATGGGTGGAGGAATTCAGTTCACCTGTGGCTGGCTGCTGCTAGCCTGCTCACACCTGATGCATGTGATTACTGTGAGCTCTTTTAAGCCCCAGCTCCCTTCAGTCCAGTGTTGGTCATTGTAGCTGTATACCGGTGAGGCCGATCCTTGTTTCCAGTGTTTCCTGAGCTTTTGATACCCTTGTTTCCAGTGAATCCTGAGCTATAGTTAATCCTTGTTCCTTGATTCCTGAGCTATAGCTATTCCTTGTGCCTGAATTAGCACTGCCTGCAGTGCTACCTTGTTTCCTGAGTTCCTGAGCTATAGCTATTCCTTGTACCTGAATTAGCACTGCCTGCAGTGCTACCTTGTTTCCTGAGTTCCTGAGCTATAGTTATTCTTTGTTCTTGTTCCTGGGCTTCAGCTAATTCTTGTTCCTGATTTGCACTGCTGTGCTCTCTTGACTCCTTGTTTCCTGAGCTGTAGCTATTTCCTGTTTCCTTGAACCAGTACTGCCTGCAGTGCTACCTTGACTCCTGAAGCTTTAGTAATTCCCTGTTCCTGAACTAGCACTGCCTGCAGTGCTACCTTGACTCCTGAAGCCTTAGCATTCCTTGTTCCTGACCTGCAGCAGTTTCCGTTCTCCTGAACTAGCATTGCCTGCAGTGCTACCTTGACTCCTGAGCCTCCGCATTCCTTGTTCCTGACCTGCAGCAGTTTCCCTTCTCCTGAACTAGCACTACCTGCAGTGCTACTTTGACTCCTGAGCTTTTGCTCAATTCTTGTTCCTGCCCCAGCACTGCCTTCTATGCTTTGTTTTCTTGATTCCTGAACCTGCACTATTCTAGTATACCCTTGTAGCCTCCCCTTCTGTATATCCTTTTCCAGTCCCTGCCTTTCTTCCCATTTCCTTGGTTCCAGTTCTAGTTTGCTGTCTTTCTATTCTGCTGTCTTGCTTCTGTTACCTTGTATGTTTGTTACCTGCTTTCTGTCAAGTGTGCCCAGTGATTTCCTTCCTTTCCTGTTAAGCACTCCTCCTTGCTAGCTCCTTGTCTATTGTGCTTGTGTTTAGTTCTACCCCCTTGCTGTTACTGCCTTGCGTGTTCCTGTTTGATCGCCAGGATCCGTGGGCACAGCTGACTACCTAGGTGGTGTTTCTTGTTCACTGTGAGTATTGTCTTTGAGTTACTGTTATAACATCACCATAGGTATAAGCTCCACAGACCCTGCCTTTGCATACATATCCTATATGTGGGTATTTTCAGTCAGTATCTGTAACAGCAATTGTGGGTGAGGAACTTACTGAGCTTCAGTCTTACCGTGTGGAGCTCCTGAGTGCTTTACCCCACACTCCCCTTTATTGTTAATGTTGTATTATATATATATATGTCTTGCACGTCCGTCCTGGGTGTAGTTAGTCTGAATGCTAAATTGCCTTGTGAGTGCCCTTCCTTTCTGAGTCTTAGCCATCTTGTTCCTTTGTACAGGCTTCCCCTTTGGATCCCTTTTTTCCTCTGACTTCCTGTGTGATCCTGGGCAGCGCTGTACTCCTCTCTCTGTGTACGTTTTCTACCCCGTTCCCAGTCCTTGCCCAAGTCCCTGACTTTGTTCCCGACATAGTCCCGGACAGTCCCTGACAATGGAGGCTTTTTCCTTTTTTATGTGAGCTGCAGAATGCACAATACATAGAAAGAGGAAAAAACGAGGAGAAATCACCATATTTGGGAAGGCGTACAGTTTTTACGTGTTCCCAGGTTTACAGATGCTTGTAAATCTGGGAATGTGTCAAAACCCATGGGTGTTGCATGGGAAATCCCACCTCAACGCCCACGGAACACTCCCCTGATGCAGTGCAAGGCAACGCGGCAACTTGTGCTGCGTTGCCTTACACCATATCTACGAGGCCATGAAAAGCCACGCAAAGTGGCTTTGCGAGGCCTTGTAGATATCGGTCTGCACTCTGTGCCGCCGGAGTGTCATAAAAAGTGGCGCACTAGCAGCGCAAGGGGGTTGTAAGTAACCGCCAGGAGTCTCAGTGATCTGCTTGGTATTTTATTTTCTCACTGAAGAAGACTTCTCAACCCTCCTTCTGGGATGATCTTTTCCCCTTAGCTCTGTCACTCCAGCTTCTCTCTTCTCCTTCTGCCTTCAGCATCTCTTCCTGAGGAGCGACAATTCACCCAGTTGTATTCATGCAACAAGCAACTCATATTATCATTTACCTCACGTCTCACTTGTTTTATTCTCTCCATCGTTCTAGTGTTCTCAGCTAATTTCTCCTTTCCTCAGTGCAGCACTTTGAAGTACTTCTGGTAGAGAATCTTATCATACTCCCAGAGATCCTGCCCTGGTGTTACATGAAGGAGCTTTTAAAATAGGCCTTCTAACAGTGGCGGCTCCTCCCCTATGGCGGAGGAGTGTTGGCCCACTGATTTTGAGCAGTGCAAAGTAAAGGAAATATAAAATGATAATAACTTTCAGTTATTATAATTTTATGCTTCCTTTGTGGGTGGGCGGGGCTGCTCTGCTCTCGGAGCAGGGCAGGGGAGGAGTGGTTTGCCCATTCCTAAGTGCGCAATTACTATTTGGTAGGCCCTCCCGGGGCACTACCCCGTTCTCTATGCAGGCTGCATTACACCCTGCGTGGAGAACATGCCCAGGCACCCATTCCCTGGTTGAGGGTTGAACCAGGACACTCAAAACCAATCACAACGCTGTATTGCAGCGCTGTGATTGGTCAGGGGAGCCTGGGTGCTTACCAATCACAATGCTGCATTGCAGCGTTGTGATTGTTCAGGAGAGCCTCACTGATCTTCCTGCCTTCTTGTTCCTCGAGTCCCACGAGTTGAGCAGGAGCAGGGACGCGGGACCCGGCGGCAAGGTAAGTGTGTATTTATTTATTTATTTGAATTGCGCAACTCCGTGACAAACCCCTCCACCCCCTCTCCCTCCCCCGCGCCCTCCCCGCCATCCACGCCTCATGCCAGCCGCCACTGCCTTCTAAGTGACCCCTGACTTGGGGTGTCCACAACCAGAGGAACTGGGTGCCCGAAGAGATGCCAGGCACTTCCATCAGGTGCTGAAGCCTGGCATCCTCAGCAGACACCCAATGAGCTGCTGATAGTTTCAACATCTCCTGTAGAACTGGTGAGGGTACCTGCCCTTCTGATTCTGGCGTCCTCCCAATCCTTATGAGAACTCTTGGTAGGTTGTTGGTACAAGGGCATGGGCCACCTGAGATGTCAGATGGAAGTAGTAAACAGGCAGAGACCCTCTCAGACCGTATGCGGTCGTAATTCGAGAGGAATAGCTGCAGTGATTGGCGCACACCATAGCCTGACCCTCGAGCAGCGTTGGTAAAGAGATCTCAAGAGAGCCAGGCCTGCGGCAGAGGCAGACAGATCCACCTAAGTTGTCCTCTGTGTAGCTTGAGCTGCGAGAAGGTGGTTGACTCCATCTCCAATAAGCAGACGTGGGTGGATTGCTTCTACAAGGATGTGAACGTAAAATGAGGCATACTGAACCCAAGATGGAGGAACTTAAGAGAGGACCTTGGGTATCACACAGTCACTAAGAGGAAGTAAGGGCACAGCAGAACATCCAGTAACATTTTGGGAACAAAAGCACAAATTGAATCTCTTGAAAAGGCGAGGAGGGGGTCTTAGATTTGAGACCCAGGGAGAGCCCCCGCAGTATAATAAAGTGATTTGTTGCAGGCTGTAGAAAGCAGGCTCCCAGATCTACAGGAGATCCAGAGGGGTGAGGAGCAGTCACATTTCTAGATGCATATAGATAGCCAACAAGAGGGCTTGGAATAGCTGAATACCAGAGGCAGGACAGTATTTCTTAGATCTGCAATGAAACAGAGAATGTTATTTGCACTTCGGATTGTGGATGGCGAATGTGGGCACTTCTAATCCCATGCGTAATGCTCAAGTTAGCATCAGGGGGACCTTTGTTAATGCTTGAGGGACCTTACTGTGACTATTGCGAGTTTCTTTGCGTCTCTCCACTTGAGCTCTCCTTCACCATTAAGAGCTTCTCAAAGCGGCCTTTGGAGGTGCACAATTCAATTCATTCTTTACTTCAACAGCACCTGACCCCACATTAGTCCAGGTTTGCCCCCCTAAATTCTCCTGCCCCCAGCATTCCAGGCCCTGGATCTCAGCGTGCGACATCATCCTTTGAATATGACTGAGGGGCTTAGGGCTTGTCTGGTGTCACCAGGAAGAAGTGGTCCAGCTGCATATCTGAAGGTCTATTTGCGGAGACGAGAGAGAGGGGTTAAATCTGTGTTGTAGGGTACAAGGATGCAGATATTCAGGCAATGGCTTTTTGAAAATTATACCAGGGCCATACAGGGATGGCAAAGGCATTCACCCATACCTCAAGTGTCTCTTTTCTGAGACATTCTTATTAGGCCTCACTGATGTGGCGGTGGAGCTGTGTCAAATGGCTCTCCTGCCCAATAGCAGTTTCTTAAGTATACGTGGAAGTCCCCAAGGGCCTATCAGAGGCCTTTGCCAAGTTTTTGCACCTGCTTGAACTTTGGAATTACAGAAAGGGAAGCATATTTTCTGGCATCTTCTTCAGTATTGATGGTACCGGCAAACGTTTCATACCTGCACGATTGCAAGGATCATACCCTCAGTCACTGGGGTTATTGCCATATGAAAGAAGGGAACGCCTCCGCCCATGGACTATTACCGATGAAGTCGCAGGGGCAAACAGGCTGCTAAGAGCTGCTATGACTGTAGTCAACAAAGAAAGTGGTGCACAGTTAGTGAAACCCCCAAGGGCTCCACTTGGAAAGGGGCACGGGTCTCAAGGACCTTTCTAGGACCCCTCTGCTGGTGGGTGGAGTCATACACTACATCCACCTGCTAGGGGTTCCCTGTCCTTCTTCCATCCCAGACTGGCCCCCAGCGTTGAAAGACAGTCCAAGGGTTTCACATCATTGATCCATCTTTCAGTGCCACGCTGGGCGCGGGACATTTTTCTAATATTTGGGTGGACTGTTCCAGATGCACCAGATGAGGGCGCACCACAGTGCACCAGAACAGCGCGCTCAATACATGATCTGGCACCTGGTTCTTCCAGGAACTGCATGAGCGACAGAGGAGTAGGGAGGTAGAGAAAAAGAGGAGAAAGAGGGTGGGTCTATGCAATTGAGTGTTATACTTTCAAAATAAAAATATGCAGACAAAAATGGTTGTAAATGTATTTATTAAGACTTAAAATGAAATTCAGCTTCTTATCAAAGAACACACAATAGTTTTATATTTTACCAGTGAAATATATTTTTGCTGGATTTATATGTCTCTTTATTAATGAGATAGTGCAATGCTTATATGAAACAAGCATTGCCAATGCCAATCAGCTTTGCTTACCTGTACGTACAAGTGAGGACATTTGTCATTGCTAGTGCTTGTTTATAGTAGTCTGTTAAGATCGATGTTGTATGTTGCATATTTCTGTTTCAGTTTTTCTAGTGACCACTCGGAGGCACAGAAAGGCAGAAAACTGGTGTTGTTTCTGGAGAACTCTGCACCCTGTCAAAGGACATCATTATGTGTCATAAAAAGTTGTTAAAACTATGTACCAAAATCAGGTGTGACCCAGGGTATCCGCTTAGTATGCAAGTGACTAGAGCTCTGATAGGCTCCGGCCATAGCCTGTCAGAGTATCCTGGAAATTAGCAAATGTGCAAGGTCTTAACATACACATTCATCCTGTGCTCAAGGCGCTACGTGTATAGTGGCAGGAAGGGTGAGCGGTCTAGTTCATCCCAGCTGGGAAGTACTAAGAAGATGAGGATGTCTAACTCTACATTGTGTAGGTTTTTTGAGGTCAAAGAAAGCCAAACAAGCAACCTTGTTGATGAGAAAATAAACTCTTCACAGGCAGAGGAACCCAGATTGGTGGCCAGCCTAGGCCCTGCCGTGCCCCTATAGTTATGGTGTGGCTATAGAAGCTGGTAAAGGGCCCTATGGGGAGGGACCTCCTAACCCCTTTGGATGTGGTGTAGGGTGTGATCCTACTGAATGAGGGTGATGATCACCGCTGGTGGAGACATGAAGTCCCTCCACCCTGCTGTAACTGTTGGTCACAGTCAGCAATGAACAACTGTTGAACCATAACTCCTTCACTCTCTCCAGAGGAAGTGTCTAACAACTTCACACTATGCAAGTACAAAACACTCAAGCCAAGGATTGGCAGACACTCTGCCCAATCACATCAAGCGCCCTCCTGGCCACCAGCCTTTCAGGGAACAGGGAGGGACATTCACACCTCCACTCCATACACATGTTCTCTATTATCAAGGCCGAGATGGTACCACATTTGACATTATTCTTACAGTGAGCAGGAAGGCTGCCTTAAACCTCTACAACACTCAATTTTTATGAATAGTTCACAGGTTTTAAAGGTCCACGCTCTTGGGTAATTTTACCAAATGTTCTTGTACTGGGGAAAAAGGTACGTTTCTTACTTTAGATGGCATGCTTTAAATATATCTAGAATTGTGAAAAAATAAAATCTACACGAATCGACTCCTATTTTAGTCAATAGTAAAAAAAAGAGGGTTACAGCTCTGTCACAGGAGAACAGTCTCAACCTCACAAGTCCATCTTCTAGAACTATGTCAACAAGCTGTTATTCCTGGGAGCACACCAATAGCGACAGTACCAGATACATAAACCCTAGTACTAAAACTACTTTTGTAGATTGTATTGCCCTGTCATTGGAATAAAGACATGCCTGATATATTATCATAGACAGACTTTTAAATACGAAGTTTGATTAGTTTAAGCACATCAACAAGTAATCACAATGTAATGAAGTGGCCAAGATACATTAGAATATACATTAAATGATACATTTCAAGATATATTAGATGGTTCTTTAGAAGATTGCTTATACTCCTGCCTCTTCACCAGTCTCCAGTCTACTAACAAGGAGAGTGCACAGTATTCTATAATATGGCCCCAGGTGCCCATCGAAAGATCTGCGCAACCTCACACCAATCCTACTTTTCAAGAGGAATGAACTCCCATTATTATTAAATATATAGTAACCCATAGGCTAACCCTAAAAACGTAATTCACGTCTCATCATTCTCACTTAGTTCATCACTTACAAAAAGCTTCTCATGTCCTTACAAGGATTGTTCGGCATTACTCATTCATCGGCTGCCCGCTGCCACAAAATGGCATCACTTAAACGTGTTTTTCCTCCACTTGAACTACCAGTTTTAATGTTCTCCTTCCAGGACCCGTATTACAGAAGTGCCCCAGGGGCACAACAGACATTGGCGCCCACTTTGTGCACCTATGGGGCACTTCGGTATTACAGAAGGGGCCACAGATGGTTGTGCTGTCCTTTCTGTAATACAGATAGCGCTGATGCACATGTAGTGCCAGCACGATCTCATGAGGGTGTTCCCTCATTGGCGTGGGGGCATGACCTCATGCAAATGAGTTAATCACTTTGCCTCTGTGCCCATGCCCTATTACCGACGTGGGCGAAGAGGCAAACATGCCTTTAGGAGGTGCACTGAATGTGTGCCACAAAAATGTTCCACACTGCCAGTGTGCCCCGATGGCAGCCGTCTCAAGGGATGAAAGGGGGTCCCATGGACCCCACAGACATCCCCTTGCAGACGGGTGCAGTCACTCACTGTACCCGCCTGTAAGGGTAGCTCTAATCCCTCTTACAAGTGCAGGCGGGTGTTGCCTACACTGTGAAACATGGAGCGGCTTTTAAACAGCTGCTCCGCATTTCTCTTGAAAGCGCTGTCCTGGGGGCAGCATGATTTCACGGCTGCCCTGGGGGCAGTGCATTCTTCATAATAGGGCGCACTTTCCCTGTTTGCCTCCGGCGCACCTGCTGTAAGGTGCTCCGTGGAGCAAACAGGAAACGTGCGCCCTATCTGTAATAGGGCCCCGATGGCTAAAGCATTTTTGGAAATACTGACCCAATAACAACTTTCATTAATGTTTTAAAATAGATCACTGAATATTTTCCCTGATCGACAGACACATGCGTTTCTCATTTATACAACTCTCGTCTAGACTCACTGGCTGAACCCCGAAATCACGTTTACTTCACATCATCTACAGGATGGGCCCCTTTATTGGTTCTTGCTTGACCTCGCACTGAAAATATTTGCCTTGGTAACCTCTATAGTCAAGCGATGGGTGCAATCAATGTTTGAAGTTCTTGAGTCCATGTCAGCCACTAGTAACTGCTCAGGACCACATTCCAGTATGTTGTCTTTGGCCCCCTATGCCTCTCCAGATAGAGGCCATCTAATGTCAAAAGAACATCACCTCAAACCACATGCCAGCCACCATCAATAGCACCAGTAATGTGATCACAACCATTGATCTTGTCTTTCAGTGTTGAAGCATGTTGACTACTGATAACCCATTTGTTCCTGTCTGGCCAAATCATCATCAAATCATATTCATGTTCCAAAGCTTTTAAATTATCCCTTACTATTGTCTCCACCACTGGCTGACAAACACGAATCAGCAAACACCCTAAAACAATGCCTACACAACATCATGATCAACTCCATCTCATTGGCTTAGGGTGACAAATCTTCAGTTACTGCACAGTCATTAAACGTCAAGACATCCCAGAGTCCTATACATAGTTTGTGTTGAAGTCTATGTATCATAATAACCACTTAAAATAGAAAATTCTCATGTCCGTTAGACATAAGTAAAAGGATATTAATGAAACATGAATTGGCGATGTTTGCATAATCATGAATTTCCTTGGAAATCTTCAGCCCAAAATCCCCCAAAAAAGCCTGATTGAGTACAATAAAGGACAATTTGATATGAGTGTATGCAGGGATTGGTATTTACTATCTGGGGAACAATTGGGACATAGAAACTCTATCAAGGAATGGGAGGGAACAATTTAAGACTGTAAAATAGTAGGGTAGAGTATGGGGTAGGGAATTTGTTATAGGATTGAATTTGCCGGGTAAGGACATGAGGAGATTGGTTGGTAGGACCATTGAAGGTCGAAAAGTGCTACTTGAAGGGGTGTGTCTTGAGCGCCCATGAGTGATACAGACTACGGCAGCCAGTCCGATGTGTGAACGGATATTATGCCAGAATGATCCTTGCAGCAAAGATGGATAATATTTGACTCTGTCATTTCATCTTTTATTTTGCTTCTCGCTTTCGAGCCTGACTATGTCTTGGCAGCATGCCCTATCCTGGTCACCTAAAGTAGTCACTTTAGTTAGTTTAGACTGGGCCACCTATTTTTGCTGTTTTTCGGCGATGCAGCAGGTTTTGAAGGTGATGCCAGGTTGGTGGGGTAGCCAGTGCGAGTCCACAATGTGAGAGTCATTTGGTTGTGTTGTTGACTTGAGTTGTAGAGGACCATTGTGAAGACAGGTACATTGGCATGCAGGCAGTTTTCCGTTATTCAGTTGGAGAGGACCCGGGCTTGGACAATATGTCTTTTTTACTTTCTGCCGCATTGACCGCTGTTACTGTGATGTCTAAGGTTTCTTGGTAATGCGTTACTTAAAGCAGGAGTACGTGATAAGGTTGAATCCAAGCCATTTGGCACTTGCGGCGAGCTCACCTGCACAAGGTGTTGCCATCCATTGATGTTCGAAGAGTGCAAAAGAGCCTCGTATTCAATCCTTCTTTGTTATGATATGTGAAAGCTTGTCGACTTGCTGAATCTTGTCCAGACAATGAATGGGCTGTTATGTTATATGAGTTTTATATGTTATATGAGTTTTTTGCGCTTGTTCACCAGGGAGGTTCCTTGGCGCCGGGCAATAGCAGACGGCATACGCCTAGAGATAATTTAATCGTAGGCTTGCATGAAGAGCCAAGTCTTCAACAATTCTAAGAATCCAATGTATTCTTCCAGAATGTTTGTTATGGACTGGTGGTTTATGAGTAAAAAAAGGAGCAGAGAGATGAAGCAGAATGACCAAGCATGGATTGCCATTGTGGGACATGAGATGGCTGCCACCACAAATAGAGTGATGGTTGTTTCTCTGCCAAATCAGGATCTGAGCCAAACAAGGGCTCGTGCAGGAGGTCAGCAGCTGGATGGAGATGGCCTTCGTAGGTATCTTGCCAAAGAATTGCAAGTGAGGAATTGGTTGCTAATTGGTGCAGCACAAATCGCATAGGGGCACAAATGCACATGCTTAGCAGCAGGAGTCCCTATGTCCTATGAGACACCTTGGTGTTTGACCAGAATATCGAAGGTAAAATATCATGTGACAAAAATATTGTGGCGAGAATATCGAGGACAAAAATATTGTGAAGGTAAGTTTCCATGGGTAAATACTGTTTAACTGTACTTAACTCCACACATATGTACCTTGATTTTATATATATAATAGGAGAGTCAGGATGTCTGCACCCACTGTAAACATCATGCCCTAGTGACCTCAGCCCATACACGGCGATATATTGTCTTTTATTGTCTGTTTTTTATTGTTTGCAGATCAGCTGCGATATTGCATATAAGCTTTGAAATGTACATTGACATATATTGAGACACATATGGATCGCTACATATAGGGCACAAGGATGTTTGCGAGTTGCCCATTCAGGGCGAGAGCATGAATATGGCTAGGTACTGGTGCTCTACTCACTGCAATATGATAGTATTTGCATGTTATAAGATGGCGGACACTGAGGGACAGAAGGATGTCCGGTGTCCTTTGTTGATGTCAATAATGAAATGTTTGATTATTCATGCTGTTTCCCGACGCGCGCCATTATTGATAAAGGCGGTAGCCGAAACGCGTCTTTGAGTGTACTCGAAAAACCCAATAAAAACTGGGTAAACTGCTCCCATGAGTGCTTGTGAATTCTTACCTTGTAGCTAGGATATATGAGCGCGACTCTCGTCTTCGCGCACGAAGCACCCGACCGCGAGTGAAGGGATTCAGATGAGGTTCAGTAGCGAGATATGTTTCGCCCTTCACCGCCACCATTGAGCACGCTGTGCAACATAGTATCTTCCGCCAACTTGAAACAGTGAAACATCGAAGCCGTGGGACTGAATACACGCTTCACGAACGAGTGTCAACAGTTGGCGGTAAGAAGATTTTTCTTGTATATTGACACATGGATTGATTAACAACAGGCGGCAGGTCGAGGGAGCAAGAGTACGGAACTAAGTGTATAGAAGTTACAAAATGTCATTTTTAAAAAATTGTTTATGTGCAGGAAGGATCTCCTTCCTGCACATAAACAATCAATGGGCTTTTGCTGTTTCTATGTGTGCTGCACAACGCAGCACACATGGAAATAGCAAAAACGAGGAGAAATAAAGCATTTGTCCTCGTTTCACCTGTTTAGGACCAGGTTTTCCCTGGTCTTAATTTTAGCGCTACCTCCTATTTATGCCACCCTTGTAAATAGGGGGCAGCGTCAAAATCAATGGGTGTTGCGATGGAACACCCACCGCAACACCCATTGCCCTCCCCTTTCACGCTAAGTATAGCGTGAAAAGGGGCCTTATTTACAAGGCAGCGTTAAGTAGCTTAACGCCGCCAATAAGGCAAAGCCTCTTTCACCACAGGAATGCCCTTAAAAGTGACATTCTGGTGGCAATAGGGGCTTGTAAATATGCCCCCAAGTAGCTAATTAACGAGGAAAGCCCAATCTTCAGCATTTTATAAGACTAGTTTATAGAGAGTTGACAATACAAACCACATTTCTGAACCACAGAGCTTTACGAGAATGCTTTACAAGCAAGTAGTGCAAGGTACCGAGGGTACCACAAGCAGTTTATGAGGGTGGTTTTCAGTGATGTTGTGAGCCATGCACATAGATCAATAGTCAAAGCCAGACATGTCAAAATTACAGCGCTCACAGAATAACACCTCATTATATGAATAGTGCACACAAAAGCAACTAAAATAACAAGAGCAAACTAATAGGATAACTTATTTTGACAGAGGCGTCATATATAGGATCACTGCAGACACGAGCGATTTTATAGCGGCCTGTCTTGTAGCTTGGAGGAAAGAAAGGCTAGCTGTGGGTGGGTGGGGGTGGGGGGGTTGACGTGGCTGGTGATTGGCAACCATACATATTGCATTGTATTAGATTGTTGGTATAGCACTTGACTTCATACTCTTGATGAGATCACAAAGAACTGTGATTTTTTATTGGTTCCTCTGCGCGTGTTCGGAGGTGTGTGGCTGCAAGGGTGTTTGATGTGGTAAGATCTACATGGGAGATGTTGGTTGTGGTGCATGAGCAGGGCCGGACTGGGAGCCCAAAGCAGCCCTGGCAATTTTTTATGACCAGTCCCCAGAGTGGGTATGGGTAAGGGGTGGGTGCGGAGGGGTTTCGGTGCAGGTGTGAAGCACTGCTATTTTTGGTACTGGGGGCCTATATTGCACCGCTGCAAAACCGGACCCCACTGCTGCAAAACCGACCCCCACCCTTCCAGCCTCCCCGGAAAATGCCCGATGCCCACTACGGCCAGTCCAGCCCTCTGCATGAGGTGTGAGTATATGTCCAAACATCACACAACATATGTCTCCACGTCTTTGCATGAAGTGCTGCAGAGTTGGTGAAGGCAGGTTCCGCCACACTTATCCACTTGCTAGTTTCCGTAGATTATAGTCCATCAGAGACGAAGGTCTTTAAACCCTTCGGAACTGGAGGTGATTGTCGGTACTCCTTGTCCGAGCGGACATGGAGCTCCAGAGTTTGGCTGTTTGGACAGAGAAGGAGGTTCAGAAGTTCAGATACTCTTTGAATGGAGATGGGATCAATGGTGGGTCAGGTCTTGAGCACAGAGATCTTGTTTGGTGATGCACTTGGACCTTTTGTTGAAGCTAGAATGGTCCAGTCCCTTGGTGGGCTTGGTGAGCAGCTGGCTTTGCATTATTGGCCAGATTGATGGTTGGGGCTGCTATTGGGCTCTGTGTGTTATTGTAGATATATCCTGGCAGCTAGGAGGAGGCATGATCCTTCATCAGGTGTAGAAGTGGTCTTGGACAATGAATGGGCTTGGCCACTAGGCTGGATGTGTGCTCAGCTTGTAAGCCCAAGGCCTTTTGCATGTTGAACTGGGAACACTCTATGACTCCCACTGCCCCTGGGTGCTGTACATCTATGTGGTGTCTCGGGATGCTGGTAATCAGCCTCACTCTAGGCTTTGAGTCTGTAAAAGTAGCTGCGCTTCCACAGTTCCTCAACACTTTCTGGATTCTGTGAGGTGCAGGTGACTGTAGATTCGAGGAGAAGAAAAGGAAATTCTGGGTTCTCAAATTGAAAGGGTGTGGATGGATCTCAGCTGCAAACATGCACACTGCCCAGGCAGTGCCTCACCCGGCTCCTGATCCACAGTTATGTGCTGCAGCTCCTCATCGCATGATACCACTGACTGCGGTCCAATTCCACCATCTATCTTCTGCCTGCCTATTAGCGGCAGGCACCAGATTTTATTTCCCATGCAGTGAAAGTGGGCATTGAACAACCAGGAAAAAGACATAGAAATAAATGGTCATAAAGGAATTACACCATAATTAAATGTCTAAGCTACATTTAGAGAGTCTTTGAGATGCTACAGTGATTTCAGGGCACTGGGCAAGCACACAAGCGCTACTAACAATGGCTGACCAGAGACATGTGTTCAAATAAACATCAATCATTAATGCCACAACTTACTGACTCTATTGTAGAACAGCATTTTAGGTAGAGGTGGCCAGAACTCGTGGAGTTTCACTCCGTGGAACTCTGTGGAGTTACAGACGAACTCTGTAAGATTCCACGGAATTTGGCCAACTGGTAAGATATGCAGTCCGCACTACTTGTGCTGCAATTTAGCACCAGAAGCATAAGCAACACTGAAAATCAGCGCAACTGGCACAACTCGAGTTGATTTTGCTGCCGGCTGAGTAGAAAATCTACTCAAGTGGCAACAATGGTACTCGAATGGCAGCCCTCTGACCACGACCGCTCGCACACGCCGGCGACTGCCTGCATTAGAAAATCACACTGGGGGATGCCAAATCTCGCTCTCACTCACCAGCTTCCATATTCATATTTGTCACTTGCTGATTGGCGTAATTTGGCCAGAACTCCGCATTAAAGAGTAACATGGAGTGGCCAAAATGCCGGCATTTTGGCAGGCGGAACGGAACATTCTGCCCAACTCGAATTTTAGTGCAAAACATGTAAAACTAACCAGCCTTACAAAATCAGATGCCACCATGATAGTGTAGCTCGGGAGTGATGCTCCTCCTCTTCCTAACAACCAAAGACCCCTCGAGCCGGGGAGGGAAGTTTGTATTCTGAGCCTGGATGGCGAAAATAATGCTGCTACCAGGGGGGTTGGCAAAAGTTCCTGGCAACTGTCTCAAGTTTCAGCCACAGAATGTGCTATAAACATATGTAAAGGTTGAGGCCTGCTCGTGTTTGTATGGTGATGGTGTGCCATGCACTGATGATAGAAAGTGCCTCAGATGGTGAACCAGGGGGCAAAGGAACACATTACCTGTGCCAGGCAGTGCAGAACGTAGCATGGTCCGCCACTAAGTGTCCTGCCCTGGTTGCGGGGGGTAGCTGTACACCATTGAAGAGGGACTCTGAACCAACCTGACCCTCATGGGGAGAGCAGGAAGCTGCCTACCACCTCCCCCATTCATGAGAAAAACAATGCTTAATTTGAGCCGGTGGTTTCCAGTGCTCCGCACCAGCACTTAATCATCAACACCAGTGCTTTTCACGAGCACCAGTTAAGGACGCCTTAATTTACGTGGAGATTAAGTGATTTGCCCCGAATCATAGGATGTTGAGCCCACACCAAGACTCGAACCTGGTTCCCCAGCTCCAAAATCTGCAGATCGGCCATTACGCCACATCCTCTCCTCACTTTCATGGTTAGCAGTAGGTTCTGTTTGAGGCGGGAGAAATGGGCTGGTGCAAGCTGCCTCCTGACGAGAGCCCCGGCACTTATTATTTTACAAATTAACAACTGGAGAAAAGTCAGCTGGGCAGGGGTGGGCCAAGCATGCAGAGCCAAGTCTGCCTGCCACCATGGTGCCATCTTTAGGATTGCTGGGGCACCGGGCAAAAAATACTTTGAAGTCTTCTATTCAGGGCAACTTTGAATTTATGACCCATTAACAGATAATAGAACAATATTGAATTATACATTAAAATTTCAGAAATGGGGGTACAAAAACAGGTGATAGCTCAAAATCCCAGCACGAGAGAGAGGTAGAGAGACATGAAGCAAGAAAGTACACAGAGGTGTAGAGGTATCTAGACAGAGGAATAGAGAATGTGAGGTGAGGTAAGCTCAGACAAAGAGAGAAAATATATGTTTTTTAAAGTAATTTCTATAACTGCGTGACAGATGGCCGTTAAGGATGGGTAGGCCAAGCAGTGGGAGAGGTGTGGTGCAGCGGGTAGAGCGCTAACTCGGCTGACTCCGGAGTGCGGGGCTTGCGGTTCGATCCCTGGCGGCAGTTCAACTCAGCACCATGTGACTATGGGCAAAAGCTCACTTAATCTTCCCAACGGCCTGCAGCGCCTTGAAACCCTTAGGGGTGATATGTCGCATGTTACAAATCTGAAATTAATAAAAAAAATGAGTTATGCACACCGTTATCACTTTACCCAGGGACCCCAATTACCCACTTTGCCCATACCTGAAAACGGCTCCGCACCAACCCTCTTTGGAGCAGGAAAGAGTATGTGGTTTAAAACTCCAACAACTTTTACAGACTCCCTTCTCCCCCCTCTGGGGCATTAATGGGAGATAAGGGAAAGGAACTCTTCCATCGAGACTTGGGGGTGGCTTTTAGAAAATGTGGGAGCGGGTAGGGTCAAGTAAGACCTCATCTGCATATTCTAGGTAAAAAAATCCTGCAATGTGTTGACTGCGTCATTCTCTAAAGGGTTCAATATTTGGAGTGTGTGATTTCACACTCATCGCAGCCGTACTGATATAACGAAATTAAATAATAAACTAAGGGGCATATTAGCAAGAAGAGGCGATAATCATCGCTAACCCTGCTTAGTGTGATTTTTTTTATCTCCGGCTATCGCTGGAATATATTGCCACGCTAACGCTGTATTAGCAACGATTAGCGCTATGGCGATGAATATTCCAGCGATAGCGGGGGAAATGGGCCAACATTGCTGAAAAACCAGCGATGTTGCATGGAGAAAGGAGAACACCTTGCTGATACGACCCTGTGGTCGTATCAGCATAATCCACCCCCCATGTTAGGTATGGCTAACACCTGCTAATTGCAGGTGTTAAATAAATGGCGATGACCCCGGTTAGCGCGACTTTTCACGTCGCTAACTGGGGCCATGGCCACCTTGCTAATAGGCGATAGGCCTGTTAGCGAGTGTTTCCCAGGTTTGTTCGTCGGGAACGCCCACTTTGCATGTCATTAGCGATAAATATCGCTGACATGCAAAGCGATAAAAACGGGCGCTAATGCCCGCAAACTGTCGCTAACTGCTGTTAGAGACAGTTTGCTGATAGGGCGATATAAATATTGCCGCTTTAGCGGCAAAAAGTGCCGCTAAAGCGGCGATAGTGCCCTTGCTAATATGCCCCCAATTTATTTGACCTGGTTTAAATAATCCAACAAACGCATCATTTTAATGTCAGAAAACGCCTAATAAAATCTGCTGTCACTCTGAGGGATCAGAAATGTAAAAAATGAAAGTTTACAAACCTTTCATTTCGAGAGTATAGAATGTAATTTTTAGGGGACCAGGGGTCTTTCATGGATCCAATACTTGTACACAGTCGAAAGTACTGAGTTAATTAGTAAGGGGAACATGAAAATCACAAGAATTAGTTTCCAGGATGGTTGGGTCACAGTGAGAGGCAACTGGGAGAAAGAAAGCCATGGGACCGGGGCAAACCTGCACCTGCAAAATGCAAACCTGAGCAAAACTAAACCTGCAAAATTCACACCTGGGCAAACCTAAACCTTATAAATGCAACCCTGGGCACATCTAAGCCTGGAAAATGCAAACCTGAGCAAAACTAAACCTGTAAAATTCACACCTGGGCAAACCTAAACCTTATAAATGCAACCCTGGGCAAATCTAAGCCTGGAAAATGCAAACCTGAACAAACCTAAACCTGGAAAATTCACACCTGGGCAAACCTAAACCTTATAAATGCAACCCTGGGCAAATCTAAGCCTGGAAAATGCAAACCTGAACAAACTTAAACCTGGAAAATACAAACCTGGCCAAATCTAAGCCTGGAAAATTCCCACCGGGGCAAATCTAAATCTGGCAAATGCACACCGGGGTAAACCCAAACCTGAAAAACGACAAGCTGCACTAACCAAAACTGGCAAATTTAAACCTGGAAATTGCAGAGCTGGGCAAACATAAACCTGGAAAATGAACATTTGGGAAAATGTAAACCTGGAAATTTCAACTCTGTTTAAAGGTAAGTAACCCTGTAAACGGTAAACCTGGTTTATAGTTTGCAATCATGGGCACTTGAAATGTTAATTACAAAAGTGTGACTATAGGGCTCTACATGCAACTCGAAATAATCCCACACCATGTTTCAGAGATATGTGCCTCATACTTTCTAAGGTTTAAGCTATACACTATATAGCAACTACTAGACCCTTCAGCCTGAGAGCAGTAAGTAGGGACGCCCCGGTGGACTGATTCTGCACTAACCTCATGCATGGGAACAGAGGGCAGAGTTCCCATTACCATGGCCAAGCACACTGGTCCCAGTCTTCTGTGGGAATCTCACACCTTCTTTGATTGTCCCTGCTGAACCTATCGAAAATGATGACCAAGGGTTCCATTTAGGTATTGAAGAGGGACATCACAGGCCAGCGTGGGACTCCAGACGGAACACTGGCTGAGGTGTGTAAGTACGATTTTACCTGTTGACACCAATCAGACTAAAAGGATGTGGGGCGTTGAATAACTATTCCTCCAGTCTGAGAGATTTTAGTGGGTGAACAGTTGAACATGGCTGAGACGTTGCAGATGATCAGTGCACAGACATAGGGCCTTCCTGCTGCGCTGCCGTGAGTTAAAAAAAAAGGGCAGGAATGCGCCGTATCTACAAGATATGGCGCGTTCCTGCCCTTCTCCACTGTGCCGTCACACAAACAGCAGCAGTGCGCCAACGCAGACCCCCCCTGCATCATGTTGCAAGGGTGCCTGCGTAGGAGGATGACTTTTTGTGCATCTTCCTGCACAAAAAACAATCATTGATGGCATTTTCCTCTCTCTATGCATGCTGCAGAATGCAGCACGCATAGAAAGAGGAAAAAATGAGGAGAAATAAAAGTATTTCTCCTCGTTGCGTCACTCCTAAGCCTCCCCTGGGGAGGCGTAGGAATCTGACGCATTCCTAGGTTTATGATTCCTCGTAAACCTGGGAATGCTTCAGATTCCATGGGTGTTGCACCCATAGCATGAAAGCAGCACCAGGATTGGATAGCGAGGCCTCTCTCAGCTCTCCCAAGAGCACTGGATGCCTGCTCTTTCTCTAACCCAGCTGTCCAAGACAGCTGGGTTAGAGATCTTTAAAATGCGCATGTCTGGCTGGTCACCCCAAGACAGCCGGCCAAAAAGACGCGCATTTGAAAACGCATTGCTCTCTGCTGCTAAAAACTCGGTGGCGTTGGCTCTGTCCTGACACTTAGTTCAGGATGAGTTGCTGAAAAATAAAAAGATAATAAATAAACTTAATGGGGCTTGAAGGGCGACGCTCCTCCGCTCAAGTGGAGGAGCTGCCCCTGACTGACCACAGTCGCTAAGACACAGGGCCTGATCACAAGTCAGGCGCTATTGCGGGTTCATATTGCATACCTGCCAATTACCCACAATGCGGGATGCAGTAATTAGCCAGTGCAAAATATGCACACAATTCTGAGTTGCAGAACTCTGAATTGGGCCTTATATGGGAATTGCCCAGTCTGGGGTGTACAAATTGACTTGGGCAATCACCTAATTTACACCAGGTATTACCTAGTGAATATCAGATGGGCAAAAAGTCTCAGCAGGTGCATTTTGCAACTGATTTGTAATCCCTTTTACCTGATGCACATACCACTTTAATGCATCTCACATAAAGAGATTGATGTGCTGTTGCAAAGGCATTGCAGACTCCATGTGCAGCCAAGATGCAGATATGCTCTCTTCTGATTACTATGTGGCTGGATGTGTTTGTTACCTGGGGACAGGTGAGGCAAATGTAACTTTTTCCATCATAAGAATTTAGCAGTATCAAACCATGAGAACGTGGCTATCTTAGCTCAGCCCTGTGGTCAAACGTCGAGTAGAGGAACTGAAGGTTAAATTATTGGAATTGTTGATTAAAGGATTAAGGGATGGTGATTGTAAGAGGACTGGGTGTTGGTAATGACCAACAGGCACAGGGCCTTTTTGGTTTTTCTGAGCCAGGATTGGTCCAAATGCTGTACATGGCTGCGGAGCTTGCACATCATGTCCAGTGACTTAATAGACTGTGAGACTTATTTACAAACCCCTTGCACCACCGGTGTGTCACTTTGCTTGGCTTTTCATGTCCTCATAGACATAGTGTAAGACAATGCAGCACAAGTCGCTGCTTTCCCTTACACTGCATCAGGGAAGCGTTCCATGGGCGTTGCGGTGGGTGTTCCCATGCAGCACCCATGGATTTTGACACATTCTCAGATTTACAAGGATCTCTAAACTTGGGAATACTTCAAAACTGTACACCTCCCCAGGGCAGGTGTAACGAGGAGAAATATGTTTATCCCCTAGCGTCCATAGCGTTATGATCAGCTTCTCGGGCAAATGGATAAAAAATAGTTGGTGATAGAGGGGGGAAGATGCCCTAATTTAGCGTTAAAGTCATCTGCCACCAGCAGGTTAAAGGGACATTCAGCCTGGACCTCCTTTTCTACTTACAAATCAATTACAGAGAACAAACCCTGGAAATTACAATCACCCTTGCTGGAGAAATTGTTATTATAGAAATTCATCATGTAGACCCTATAATTACCATTCCAGGAAAGGCAAAAAACCTGCGCCTCCCGCTGATCTAAAAGAAGGAGAGAAATGGTGCAACCGATATTGACTTTAAACCAGGCTGACAGCCCCCCTTTAGCTCGTCCAGCTGGCAACACTACCACTGGCAGGTTAAAACACGTGTATCCATTAAAGGCTACCTCTTTCAGTTCCCACGTTTCCTGCATGAAAACTATGTCATAATCAAGAATAAGGGATTGCCAACCTTCAATTAGGATTTTTGAAGCTAGGCCTGCAACATTCCAACTTAAAAGGCTAACACAGAGGGGATATTCACCACCTTCTACTTCCGGTATTCTAACTTCAAACCCTTCCTGTAAAATTGGAAGATTGACATGGGCTTGCTCCCTATCCGGGTTACTATGGCTTGATAAAGGGGGGGAAGTAGACAAGTGAGCTACGGGTATCTCACTGCTAAACACACCTCCATTGACCAGAGCACCGGTGCAGACACGCTCCTTGCTATGCAGTCAATCATTATCTTCCAACCCTGCCAGCGCCATAAATCTGTTTTCAGGGGTACTTGTGAGTATAACGAGGATCTAAGGAATTCTCTCTTTGGTGCCATTGGCTCGTCTGAGCTAACAATACAGGTTGCCAAATGCTTGTAAAAACAAAAACAAATGGAAAGATCTTAACAGGATTAGTTTCGACCATTCCAGCCCTCACTAGGCCCAATATTTATTTTACAACAGAGGGGTTACAGGAAGTTAATCAATATGACATCACCATTATACTGTGTGCCCATCCCACCGATCCCCCCACACATCTTGCCAACAAATTCTCCTTAGAGAAGTCCCAATAGACACGTACCTGTTCAACAAGTGTATGATTTTGTTCATGAGGCCCCTTGTAGATTCCGAGCTTGCAGCAGAGAGACTGGGAACATTAGCTAAAACAATTACATAGGGAGAAGACGCAAGATGGTGGTCGATCACAGGAAGTGGGGCCGGACTGGGGTGACGACTTTCAGCCTGCTTAGCAACCTGCTTGATTGTTGAAGATTGCTCTTCATTGTGCCGTGGAGCTCCGTTCAGTTCCAGACCATTATCAGGAGCAGAATTTTGGTTATTAACAGCCCTTCCACCCCTATTGTCGAAGGCTTGGAGTAATGAAGTCACTGGAGAGTACTGGGTTCCCTTAGAACAAGTTGTTACCCTGGCAGCAGATGTCTCTGCCAGTTTTGCCTCAATGTGAGCGAGGCGATCGATGATAGCATGCAATTTAGTATCCAACAAGTCGCCTAAATGGCTACTAAAGAGCTTCCAAGATTCTTCTGGGATGGCATGTGGTAACACAGGCAGATCCTCATTACAAGACCTTTTTCCGGAGCACAGTTTTGCCCTTGGTTGCAGGAGGTTTATTTATCACGGATCTCACAGTTTTCCTCTTACGCTTTGGTTTTGGCCCAGATTCTGGTTCAGAGTCTTGGTCTGGGGCCACCGTACAAATAGGATTGAACTCATCTACTTGGCGTTTTGCTGGAGCGTGTAAAACACCACGCAGACCAACTGGCATGTCATTGTTAACTAGCCTATAAGCCCAGGATCAGCATCAGCAGTTGAAGCAACTAATGGGCTTGATGCAGGAGCGCTAGGTAACCTCAGAAAGGAAGGCTCAGGGGGGCCACCAGAGGCATAATAGTTGTCCTGGGTAGAGGGTCGAGGGCGGGACTAATATGATAGATGAATCAGGAGGAAACCCAGAACACCGAGAGGACCAAAACAGTCAAAACATATAAAACGGTACCTCTATTCATAGGGACTCTTCCCTGCTGACCCGGATACAAGACTTCAGAGGGATTGGCCAGCACAGCTTATTCCGGGCTATGACGGGCTAAGATGGGCCATTCTTCGCCCGGTCTTCGCCTGGGCCAAGCCCGGGCACGCCCTACGCGTGTCCAGCGCTGCTGGATGACTCCCGTAAATTTATGGTGCTCCGGCGACTGACTGTGACATTGCGACCCCTCCTTCTTGGGCCGAGAAGGCAGCAGAGGGAACTGTAGTCCCCCGTAGGCAGTACGGCAAGGATCCCCTGTCTCTTATCCATGACCTTGCATCGTACATGGGTCAAACACAATAGAGAGTCTACAATGCCAGACCTCAAAAGACTTCTGTACCATGTCTCCAAGGAGATGGTCAGCTGGCTGAGAAGTTGTTTTATGTGGAATAAAAGAGAGCTTGGGTCTTTGAATGCTAACTTCCATGGTCAAGCCATGGTTCCTGCGCCACCCATACACTTAATCTCACCTGCCAATTCCTGCAAAGATGGGGGTGTGGCCAGGAAACTTGGAAGACTATCCGACCCTCGTCGCCAGTGTTAAAACGAAGGAAGCCAGATAGTCTGATCACGTAGAAAAAGGATTTAAGTTTATTCTTCAAGTTATATCTTCAGGTACTGGTTACAGGAAGATGGTAGCTTCCAATGTAATGCCCCACAAGGAGAAGCTTCCTTGCTGCTCAGTCTATGCACTCCAATGGACTCTTATCCAAGCGCAAACACTCTCAGCATTCTTATGACCTCACACGCTTGCTGAGCAGCACGGCAGAGAACATCAATGGGGAGGATGCATTATACCAGACAGTAGATTGCAACATTTTCCCTATATGGTGGTGTCTTATTTTTCTACCTGCTGGTACTGAGATGTGACCGGAGGCTGCCAAGGCTGATCCTATGGGAAGGTCTTTGAAAGTGCTGAGGTTCTAATGATCTCCCCTGATGACCCTGCTGTGGTCTTTACAATAGCACAAGTCATCAACACAGGGTGAACACAAAGGGCGCGGGGCAGGTGCTGGGTAAACACATTGATGATGCTGACGGAGCATGGCCCGATTAATGACATTGATTTGGTTGGGTATCTATCTGCTTTATTGCATTTTATTGATTGTAATGTCTCCGTTTTCATTGGATTATTATTGTGCTTTTCAAAGATAGCTCATAATAAACTCGAACTCAACTGAACCGAATAAAGTGCGAGAGAAAATGAGTCCCTTTAAAACATTGTGCCCACAAAAATGGGCTGATTGGCAGATTCCCTAGATTATGGTGAATTTTCTCTCTCAGAGTGATGTGTCCAGAAAAAAGTATGTGATGCAACATGCTGTGCACAGGGTGGGTACCCCCAGAATACTGCACCCACAGTTACACGGCCATTGTATAAGCATGCTCAGAGCTGGGATTCCTTGGAGAACCCAGCATATAGTCTTCTCTGCCCCACACCTGGTGCAGAGCCGGAGAGCCACTCGAATGGCCTGCACAGAGCATGGGGAAGTCTCTGGGTCCTCATGGTATGCATATCAAGCAGGCTGCTGGTCAGTCATGTGAAGAGCTGTAGAACTGCTGGACACATTGCATGGCTGTCAATCAAAGTGCTAAAAGGCCTCGCTTCCTCCTGCTTCATGATCTCTTAAGGCAGTTGTAGGAAAAGGGAGGGTCTCAATTGTGCTTTCTGTTGTTCTGGGACGTCAAGAAGGATATAGGAGCCCTTTACCCCCCTGACCCAGAGGATGCTCCTGTGGCAGCTGTAACCACTCCTTCTCAGCCTCTGGTGACTCCGTGTGCAGGGTTCAGCCAGGACAGACGGTGCCCCAGGGGTCTGCCTCCCCTTAGGCTTCCTCCATTAGCAGGGATATGAGGATGTTGTTGACGGATTATGACGTAGGTTAAGAGCGGATTGAGGTGGTTGATTGGTTCCTGTAGAACGTAGAGCAGTGGTGATGCGCCATTCACAATAATGTGACCACTCAAGAGATTGGCTCATTCCAAGGGGCAAACCTTACTTAAATGTCGACAGACATTGGTGTACACGACATTGCTAATTAAGATTGATGAGTGTTAATCAGTTGTTCAGCTGCCAGTTCTGACTGTATATCCTGCAGTCTGATTTTTGGCCCTTCATCATGCCTAGGTTTTGAGGACCCTGAAAAGGTGCCCATCAAACAGTGGTCTGCTGGCGAGCTCTCCCTGAGACCACTGGCACTCCAAGAAGGAAGGTCTAGAGGAAACCCCACCCCCATACGGAATCTATAGGCTGACACCCATCCTGGGGCAGTGGCTCTCTGTCTTCATCAGCATTACCTCCTGGCTACCAACATGTGACCGGAGCCAAAGCCCCTCTCCGTAGTACTCCTGAAACCTCGTTTTTAGGTAGATAACATTATGTCTGGTGACAGCTGAGATCTTCTACCTTGATCCCACAGCTCCCGCCTCCTACCCCCTCATACAGGTAAGCGGGGATGGATGACCAGTAATCCATCACCTTCCCCACCCCAAGTGGTACATGCAAAGGAGAAGCAAGTTTTTCCAGAGTAAAGGGCTGTGGAAAAAGAAAACTTGGTCCCCCTCTCAGCACCCGTTTCTCCTCATCACCAGCTCTCCCCCCCAATCCTCATCTCAGCTATGACCTTATGGGACCAGCAGAGTGTTATGTTGATTTGTATAGCGCAGTAATCACGCAAGAGGGTATCCAGGTGCTTGGGCAGGTGTGTAGGTTTGTGGTCCACAAGGTGCTTATACGAAGAGCCAGGTCTTCAGCTTCTTGCAGGACTCAAGAAGTGAGGAGGAGGCTCTGATGTTTTGAGGGAGGTTGTTCCATGTCTTGGGTGCGATGTAGGAGAATGAGCGACCTCCAGTTTTGCTTTTGTGGATGCGGGGAATGTGTGCAAGTGAGAGTGAGGCAGAGCGTAGGTGTCTGGTGGGTTGGTGAAAGTGTATGCGGCCGTTCAGGTATTTTGGTCTTGTTTTGTGTAGGGCTTTGTATTTGTGCGTGAGAAGTTTGAACTGGCTGCACTTGTGAATGGGGAGCCAGTAAAGCTTCCAGACTGCGGTGTGATGTGGGTGCGGCGTGGGAGGTCGAGTATGATTCTTGCAACGGTGTTCTGGATGGCCTGGAGTCTGTGTATGAGTTGTTTTGAGATCCGGGCATAGAGAGTGTTGCTGTAGTCCAGCCTCCTTGTGATGAGTGCTTGTGTGTGGGTCTGTCTGGTGTTCTGAGGCAATCATTTGAAGATTTTTTGCAGCATGTGTAGGATGTGGAAGCAGGAGGTGCACACTGCATTGACTTGAGCCGTCATGTTGAGCTTGTCATCTAGGATGATCCCTAGATTTCTTGTTTGGTCTGTGGGTGTTGGTCCTAGCTTCGATGGCCACCAGGTGGAGTCCCATAGGAAGGTCTTGTTGCTGAAGGCCAGTACTTCTATCTTGTTGGAGCTGAGCAGCAGGAAGTTGGTTCGCATCCAGTCTGCTACCATGGTCATGCAGTTGGTGAAGTTGGTTCTGGTGGTGGTTGTCTTGTCCATCAGGGAGAGAATGAGTTGGGTGTCATCGACGTAAAAGATGACGGTAATGTCCTGTGATCGGATGATGTTGGCGAGTGGTAACATGGGTGAAGGACAATCCCTGTGGGAATCCGCATATCAATTTCTTGGTCTCTGATGCGAAAGGTGGCAGCCTGACTCTTTGTGTTCTTCACGTGAGGAAGGAACAGATCCATTTGAGAGTGGATCCTTGTATGCCAATCTCATGGAGTCTTCTGATGAGGCTGTTACAGGAGACAGTGTCGAAGGCTGCAGAGAGGTTGAGCAGGATGATGGCTGCTGCTTCTCCTCGGTCCAGTGCATTCGTAACTGGGATGCATCCGGTAGAACGAGCTGCAGGAGAATTCATATTAAACTCATGTCTCAGGATCCGACATCCTTAGCACTATAAAAGGCTCCTAAATAAGGGAGTATGTTAATAAAAGTGTATCGAGACAGACCATAACAGAAGGCCGCCTCAAGTGGAAGAAAAAGTGAAATCCAGCACCTGCAAACTTCTTTGTTTGGCACTCGGTGCAAGGTTTGAGTAATTCCGGCCCTGGTGAGACGTGAACCATCACAACCATTGTTGATAAGACTGGCGACTGGCACAGGAGGAACTGCATTCCTTCCCTACAGGTTTATGATAGAACACTTTACCTTGTGCTGGACTTTCGAAGTGTGCTGCCAATAAATACCCTTGGGGTTTCTATTTCAGATTTCTAATGAGGATTTGATAGGTTTCCTCACAGTTTAATGGCTCTCTAGCTCAGCACTTTACTCCCCTGGGAGTGGCCTGCGTGCCTTCGTGAGCTAGCTTGGAGCACATCCTGAACCCACGATCCGGAGGGCACCCAGGAATGATAGCTCTGAGTGCAAGGGCGTAGGAGACACTAAAGTTCTGTGGGGGACATGGATACCCAAGGGGTCTGGCTTGTCTCTAAGAGCCAAAGCACAAGCCGAGCTCTCAAAAGATGTAAACAGGCAACAAATGTCATGGAAAAATATGATAAAGTCTTAAAATTGAAAACAAAATATTTTTTAACATTTCTCAGTATATCAATTAAGTACAATCGAGTATATCACTGAATTGGGGGTCATTTATTGGAGGTAAAAGAAATTGCAAACATTAAACATTCTAGAATACCTCCATGCCCTATGGTTGTTGCCATGAGTTACCCAAAATGCGCCTGTTTGTCATGTTCTCTTTTTGTATTGTCTATGCTGTTCTTAAATATGAAGCAAGATTGTTTCATATTAACCCTGCATAACTGAGGTTTTGGTGGGGTGCATTTCCTCTGCTGAGTTACTTCAATGTGCTCTCATCCTGAATGGTTAAGCAAAATGATACCCAGTGAAGTTAAGTAACAGACGAGGATGACACAATTTAAACAACAGGTGAAAGCCGGGATTTGAGCCGTGCAGTTCAGAGACTACAGGGATACATCCTTCCCTCTTCCGTTTAACACCCAAGGAGAGTGCTTTGAGTTCAGTTATTCAATTATTGTTATTCAATTAGCGTTAGTATACGGAGTTCAAAAATACACTTATCACAACTTAACTCAAACTGACATTCTATACAGATAGAGAGATAGATAGAAGATAGATAGATAGACAGATAGATAGATGATAGATTGAAAGATAGATAGATAAATAGATAGACTGATTTTGTTTGGAATTTTTACGCACACACTGATGATCAAACACAGTAACAGAACATGTCTGTCTGAAATTATGCTGTATTTCTCAAGCCTCTCCTTGAAGATCTGTAACCTGAAGAGCAAACTGTGGGGGTTCAGAGAATCCCTTCCTTTTTTGCTAATTATTTAATTGTGGTGGGTGAGGTCTTGAGCCTCTCATACAAATGTTCTTTTACTCAAGTCAGCCTAGCTTTGAGTAACATTAACATAAAATAGAATTTCCTGCCTTCCCTTATCCTTTTGGCTCTCGAGGCTGGATGAACAGAATAATGTTTGGGGAGTCTCAGTATCTCAACATCCTCTCGGGAGTGGATGTAGCCTTACGGCTAGAGCGGTCGACGTCGAAGCTGGGGAACCGCGTTCGAGTCTCGGCAACGACGCTCAACGTCCTGTGATTTTGGGCACATCACTTAATCTCCCCATGCCTAACAAAAATGAATGTGTCCTTGTGTAACGAAACTGGTGCTATGTAAAGCGCTCTGATACCCGATATCTTTGGGTCTAATTCGCGCTATATAAAACTATGATGAAAAAAAAAATTAGGGTTTGCTCGGCAGGTTACAGTGCTTCAAGGAGACTTAGGCAATGTGCAACATGGCTTCAGAGAGACTTACTCTGTCTGCCACTGCTTATTCATCAGCTTATACTTTACAATAAGGATGGGAGGATATTGTCCAATGCACCCCCACCTCAAAATTCTGGTGGGGATTAATTCCACTTGTCCTCACACCTCCTATGCCCATGCCTCTGTGGGTCCCATGCCTCTGTGGGTACTGGTACTGTCTGCTAGGAATAGACTTAATGGCTGTCATCAGGAAGTAGCCTAAGAGGAGAGCCCCAGCATCTCAACCAACCTGTGTAAGAAACAAGCGCAGCCAAGATTGATGATGCCTGTAGTGACATCAAGCATAATGAACAGAGTAGAGGCGCCCAGAGCTTGTGCATGGGCGGGGCGTAAACCTAGTCTCCAGGTGAGCTGGTTTAGTGCTTTCCATATGTGGTGGCTTTGAAAATACTCTTACTAATGAACAACAGGACCTCTTTCCAGAATTTCAAATATAAATTGGATTTTGAGGATGGGTCCATATTATAAAGATGTTTAAGACGAAGAGAGGACCCATGAAGCACCGATGCCATTGCTTCAATGGTGAGTTGAAATTATTCTTGGGCTTAATGGATAATAATTACTAATAATGAATCACATGGCCTGAATCTGTAATTGAATGAGATCTATAAGTTAGGCCCCAGGCAAAGTTGTAATTCCACAAGCGGAATTGTAGAAATTTGGCGACTTGTGGTACTCTTGTAACGCGAAGTTCCCGCTAAATCCACCAATTGCAGCGTGGCTGAATTTTTTTGCCATTCGAGCAAGGTGATGACAATGGAAACAATGCACTGCTACAGAGTTGAAGCTGGTGAGTGAGATTTGGCATCTTTTAGCACAATTTTCAGTCACGAGGAGGGCTTCATGTGAAATTTTACGAACATGGGCTGTCACAATTGGTCGCGTTCAGAGGGCTGCTTCTCGAGTAGGTTTTCTACTCGACCAGCAAAACAATCAACTCGAAAATAGCGTGGTGCCATTCACGATGATTTTTCATTGCGTAATGCACTACCGGTGCTAAAATCAAAGTGTGAGGAGCACAACGTGCATCTTCTGCCCATTGGTGGAACTATGCAGAATCTCGCTGAGTTTTACTGTAACTCCACAGAGTGAAATTCTGCAAGTTCCGCCCAGGCCTTCTATAAATGTTCTGTGAGAAGCTATCTTTCTCTGAATACTTTGCTTTCAGGGGATGAAGGTGGTCTGCATTTCATAACACTGCACAGAGCTCCTTTCACAGATGTCATTGACACAGTAAAATGCTCAAAGGTGCAGGACTCAAAAATGTCCTTTACAGAAATGTGATGGAGAGAAAACTAAACACCTGCAGCAAGCATGAGTATGTCCTCTTCACAGCATTTTGGATGTCTTACTTCTGGCCTACTTAGCTTCCCAGTTGGTCAAGTGCTGAGTAACTGTGTGACTGGTTAGTATTCGTCTAAGGTTGAGATATCTCATTTAATTCAGCCTGCAGCTTGTGGTGACTACCCTTGTTCCTGGCTAATGTTTGCATGTGGTGAACCTTCCTTCCTCAGTTTTGTGTCTATTTCAACCTCTAGCTTGTCCAGCATCATAATCTGGTTGTCTTTAGGATCCCCAGTCAGTTTCTGTTGGCCTATGCCAACTTCTATACTATGGTGACTGCCCATGTACCTGGCATTATTCTAGCTCTGTTTTTGGTCTGTTTCAGTTTCTTGCCTATGCCTGTTTTTACATTTCAAGCTCTGTCACATCCGGTCTCTTTCAGTTTAAAGCCTGTGCTGACAGTCGCTGAACTGTGTCAGTCTGTTTGTGTTTAGGCTTCTCGATGTTTGTTTTGGTTTTTCCCTTTAGCCTCTTTTGCCCAGCCTGGTCGCGCTTGTTTGCTTTTGCTTGGGATTCTGAGCACCTTGAGCCGCAGATCAACACTTGCTTATCAACCTGCAGTCCAGGTATATTTTTGTCATTGGGATTTGTATTTTTAATAATTTCTTGGATGGGAATTTCTACTCAATTGAAGATACATTTTGAGAACTTTGAAACTCTTTACCCTTTGGGATCTAGCAGTCACTACACCACATCAGAGTATTCTAAGAAGGGGTCTCACACAATCAAATGACACGTGCTGTTTGAAAATACTGCTGTGCCATAATTCTACTGTTGGGGAAAGCCACTGATTACTATATACCAGACTTATGGGCAGCATGATTCAATTCACTACCAACACCTGCTATAAAGAATTTAGGAGTACACATAGACAAAAAGCAAACTGTACGGCACAAAATCAATTTATTAGTTAAGAAATGCCATCTTCAGTTAAAGGTTCTACACAGAATTCTCCTTCTGGTGCCATTCGAACATAGAAGACGGCTACATCGGCTCTTACGAACACCCTGTCTACTACAATGGGCTATATAGAGGAAGACATAGTCTATACAATGGGCTATATAGAGGAAGATATAGTCTACTACAATGGGCTATACAGAGGAAGATATAGTCTACTACAATGGGCTATATAGGGGAACTCCTAGTCTACTACAATGGGCTATATAGAGGAAGACATAGTCTACTACAATGGGCTATATAGAGGAAGACATAGTCTACTACTATGGACTACATAGAGGAACACCTAGTCTACTACAATGGGCTATACAGAGGAAGATATAGTCTACTACAATGGGCTATATAGGGGAACTCCTAGTCTACTACAATGGGCTATATAGAGGAAGACATAGTCTACTACAATGGGCTATATAGAGGAAGATATAGTCTACTACAATGGGCTATATAGGGGAACTCCTAGTCTACTACAATGGGCTATAGGGGAACTCCTAGTCTACTACAATGGGCTATATAGAGGAAGACATAGTCTACTACTATGGACTACATAGAGGAACACCTAGTCTACTACAATGGGCTTTATAGGGGAACTCCTAGTCTACTACAATGGGCTATATAGAGGAAGACATAGTCTACTACAATGGGCTATATAGAGGAACTCCTAGTCTACTACAATGGGCTATATAGAGGAAGACATAGTCTACTACTATGGACTACATAGAGGAACACCTAGTCTACTACAATGGGCTATATAGAGGAAGACATAGTCTACTACAATGGGCTACATAGGGGAACTCCTCATCTACTACAATGGGCTATATAGAGGAAGACATAGTCTACTACAATGGGCTATATAGGGGAACTCCTCGTCTACTATAATGAGCTATATAGAGGAAGACATAGTCTACTACAGTGGGCTATATAGGGGAACTCCTCGTCTACTACAATGGGCTATATAGAGGAAGACATAGTCTACTACAATGGGCTATATAGGGGAACTCCTAGTCTACTACAATGGGCTATATAGAGGAAGACATAGTCTACTACAATGGGCTATATAGGGGAACTCCTCGTCTACTACAATGGGCTATATAGAGGAAGACATAGTCTACTACAATGGGCTATATAGGGGAACTACTAGTCTACTACAATGGGCTATATAGAGGAAGACATAGTCTACTACAATGGGCTATATAGCGAAAGGCATAGTCTACTACAATGGGCTATATAGAGGAACTCCTAGTCCGCTACAATGGGCTATATAGAGGAACTCCTAGTCCGCTACAATGGGCTATATAGAGGAACACACAGTCTACTACAATGGGCTATATAGAGGAACACACAGTCTACTACAATGGGCTATATAGAGGAACACATACGGCCTGATTCACAAAGGTAAACTTACACTTTTGTGTAGCTTTACTACTTTTGGTATTCACAAAGGAAAACTTAGACCAAAAGTCTAACTTTACTAGTAGTAACTTACCTTTGTGAATTCCGAATAGTGGTAAAGTTAGACTTTTGGTCTAAGTTTACCTTTGTGAATAACGAAAGTAGTAAACTTACACAAAAGTGTAAGTTTCCCTTTGTGAGTCGGCCCCTTAGTGGACTATATAGAGGAAGACATAGTCTACTACAATGGCTATATAGAGGAACTCCTACTCTGCTACAATGGCCTACACAGAGGACTTTTAAAATACCAAAGAGCATAAAATTAGGAGAAATTAATAATTTCTCCTAATATCGTCATCCTAAGACCACGTTTTACCTGGCATTAGTTTTTGGCGCTGCCTCAGCCTTGTAAATCTGGGGCAGCGACAAAAAGCAATGGGTGTTGCGGTGGAACACCCACTGCAACACACATTGCATGCCCCTTTGCCTCAGAGGATTGCGGCGGAAATGGGCACATTTACAAGGTGGCGTTAAGCCACGTTAGGTGGCTTAGCGCCACCTTGTAAATATGGGAAATAGAGCTAAGATACTGAAGCACCCAAAAAAGTAACGCTCCGGTGGCGATAGGGGCTTGTACATATACCCCATAGTCTACTACAATGGGCTATAGAGGAACACATAGGCCACTACAATGGGCAATATAGAGGAACACCTAGTCTACTGCAATGGGCTATATAGAGGAACTCCTAGTCTACTGCAATGGGCTATATAGAGGAACACCTAGTCTACTGCAATGGGCTATATAGAGGAACTCCTAGTCTACTGCAATGGGCTATATAGAGGAACACCTAGTCTACTGCAATGGGCTATATAGAGGAACTCCAAGTCTACTATTGTGGGTTATATAGAGGAACACACAGCCTACTACAATGGGCTACATAGAGGAGCACAAAAGTTTGCTACAATGGCTGTATTGAGGAACACCTAGTCCACTAAAATGGCCTACATAGAGGACTTTTAAAATACCAAAGCTTTAAATAATTGTGCAGAACACAGAGTAACCAACCCCAACATCAGGGAAGATGATACCCCAATGTTAAGAGCACTGCATTGCTTCTGGTACAGTTCAAAATCTTGATCTCTGCTCATCCACCTTCCTGTGATACACGATTTAAGCTCTTACCTGAGCATCTCTTCATTATTCGGCACAGAGAAGACTTGGATCACGCAAGAGATGTTTTACTTGAGGTTGAAAAGAAAACAGACTCAGTCTGGAGGATTGGAGATTTTCCTAAATGGTCTCTAAATTTTGGAAGGCTAGCCATGTTACATTAAAGGTGCCATTCAGTGAAAAGAAAAAATCTTGTTCTCTTATCCAACCTTACACCATCAACAATCATTAATGCTTAAGATTTTAGAATGTCCCTTTGTCTGATGATGTCTTTTGGGTGTAAAACGTGTTGAGGCATCATTCACTCCTTGTCCCTTTAAATAAAATTGAAAACTATCTGCAGTAGCACTGCTCTTGTGATATTCAATACTCTACAAAACTTACTAACATTAAACTTTTTTAGAAAGTCTCCATCTTAAATTAGTTAAACTTAAAAATCCTTCATGGTCAAATGATAAACCTGTGGTAGCACTGGCGGCTGGCATGTATCGAGGATGGTGGCGTGAGTGGCACAGAAAATAAATAAATAAATAGAATGCACTTACTTTCCTGCGTGACGCATCATCCTCCTCGATCGGTCTTCTCTCTTCGAGGTAGGCTCCAATGCGGGACCCAGCAAACTCCCCTAACCAATCCTGGCACTGCTCTCATGCTGGTAACCAGCATGAGAGAAGCACCAGGATTGGGGGCCTGGGGTTTTTGTTTGTGGGGCGACGCTCCTCCGCTCAAATGGAGGAACCGCCCCTGTGTGGTGAAGTGATAAAATTGTAGTAAGCCATGGTGAATTGATAAAGTTGTGGTTGGTCCTGGTGAAATGAAAATGTTTAGTGCGTCAGAGTTTAATGATAAATTTGTAGGAGATAGCAATTTATACATTCCAACAGCATGATTGCAATATTAAAATCTACACAGTCACTATTTCCTTTTTAATCTGCTTTAATCAACAAGAAAGCCAGGTCCCAGGCCTCCTGTTTCCTTTGACCTCCCGTCATCAACACACCTCTCTCCAATTACAGCAAGGTCTCCAGGGGCCAAGACTGAGGGCCATAATTATCAAAGGGTTGCATTGCTTATGCACCACGCAATGGGGTACAAGTGCGACGCAACCCTTAAGTGTGATTTATCCAGCCACGCAAGGCCACCTTGAGTGGCCGTGAGTGGCTTGCTAAATCCAGAGTAACGTAGCACAAATCGCTGCGTTGTGTTACTCTGCCCCAGGGAGGCATTCCATGGGTGGTAAGTGGGTGTTCCCATGCAACACCCATGGATGTTGGCGCATTTCCAGAATTACCATTACTGGTAGACCTGGGAATGTACAAAAATACTACGCCTTCCCAAGAGAGAAGCAATCAGAGAAATATGTTTATTTCTCCTCATTTTTCCCTCTTTCTATGTTTGCTGAATTCTGCACAAAAACAATCCTGCTTACAACGCAGGCACCCTTGCACCATGGTGCAAGGGTGCCTGCATTGGTGCTCGGCTGCACATTGTGCGCCAGCGCTGGGAGAAGACAGGAATGAACTGTATTATGTTAAATACTGCACATTCCTTTCCTTTCCATGTCACGCAGTGCAGTGCAGCACGGTGGCTTGCTGCACTGCACGACTTCTTGATAAATATAGCCCTTATTTCGCTAATTCCCTCTGTACTTTCCATCAACAGCAGTTAATGCTTTGTTTCAGCGTTGCAGTCCACATGCCACTGACATGCGCTAACTCAATGGTTTCCTTTATTGAGTCATAGACCTGTCAACCTTTGGAAACTGGGAGGTTTGTAGAATTGTTTGAATTTTTGTCATTTATTGAATCTTTGCAGGTAAATATTTACATACCTGACCTTCAGCCTAACGGCTCATAGCCAGCATTCCTATACTTCTGCATTGATTGCTTGCGTTTTGCTAGGCAAGCATATTGAATATTGAGAGGATCAAACAATAGCTGGGCCACTCACACAGCTGTATCGATAGCAAACATCAAATAGGGCTCAAAGTCCATCACGTTTTGGTGAGTTCTGGAATTCGAGCACCCTTTGCATAAGAAACCTGAACAAATTTAAGATCTCCCTATAATGCTCACGAACATGTTGAAGCCATTATACAACTCATGGCTGCTGATAACCTTCAAGCAGTAGAGAGAGAAGAAAGACTTGCATGGCCCCCAGAGTACATCATTTGTCTCTTGAATTTGTGTCTAGTTTAGGTGTGAGTAGAGATGAGCCTTCTGAATGTACAGTCTAGTGCCCTGTTCAGGATCACCAGATTGAAGTTATTCTTTATGTGGTCACGATAGTAATGCATATTCTTGGAATCCTTTTTAGTTCTAACTTCATCATTTGACTTCAGGTGACAGCTGCACTTTGGACTAGATTTTATTAACTGGGGCACTTTGCATTGACTGTCGACACCACCGAATGCCATTGGCAGCTGCTAAGGAACCGGGGTGGCGGGCGGGAGGGTGGTGGGGTCGAAAAAAAAATCACTTACCTGGTTACGGCCACACCTCTCCTTCATCCTCTTCTCTTCTTCCTGATTCCCGTAAACAGGAAGCTCCCAGGCTCCCCTGAGCCAATCACAGCGATGCTGTCACAAGCATGACAGCAGCGTTGTGATTGGTCTGGGCGGCCAGTTTGGCCACTCAGGCAGTGCCTGGGAGCCTTGGGACAGTTCTTCACCCGGCTGTGCAACACTGCCAGGTGGAGAAATGGTAAGTACGCATGACGGTTTGACTGGCCCAAGATGGCCGGCCAAACCGTCATGCACACTTAGTAGTGCCCATACCACTCCTCCTCCTGTGAACCAGCCCAGCCCCGCCCTGCCCCAACCTGGCTCCATGCAGAAAAATAAAATATTATAATTTTATTTTTCCTTGTTGCACTGCTCTGTGAGCAGTGGGGCGACGCTCCTCCGCCTTAGCGGAGGGGTAGCAGCTGCAGAATGCCTGTGCGTGAACTGCTAGTTTGTATATGTGTTTATTATGGTAAAATTCTCTAAGCTATCTGATATATAACGGGTAATCGTATAACATGGTTGAATACTATCATAGAGGGGTTTGGTGATATTATAATCACGGAGACCTAGGGCCAGATGTACGATGGTATTTAGCATGTGCAAACGGGTTTGTGACCCGTTTGCGCATGCTAAAAACCTGTGGCCAATGTACAAACACTATTTTGCGAGTCGCACATACATTGCGACTCGCAAAATAGTGTTTAACGACTCGCTATTAGGAAGGGGCGTTCCCTTCCTAATAGCAACCGCAAAGCCATGTACCAATGTTTTGCGACCGCAATTGCGGTCGCAAAACACTCGCAAATTACCACCCTCTTCAAGAGGATGGTAATGGAGTCGCAAATGGGAAGGGGTCCCCAGGGGACCCCTTCCCCTTTGTGACTGGCTCCAAAAATATTTTTTAAGGGCAGGCGGTGGTCCCAGCGAGTCGCAAAAGCAAATGGTCGTACATCTGGCCCCTAGTGTTTTGTAAATTCACCAGAAGTCCAAGATGGCAGTATAGAACCATATTACGTTATTCATTATACATTCTTTATATTACATGTTTCTTTTGGTGTAGGTAGCTTGAAAAAGCTGTGTTATTCAAAGTAAAACTAATAATGGGCAGTGATTGGAATTAGAATGTTTAGGTTTACTTTTCATTAATAAATTGTTGAAAAATCAATTGACAATTGTGAGGGCCTAGGAATTTATGTGAGTCTATGGCTGTAGCTTTTACCACGTAAATATGGATTTTCTACATCTGCCACAGAATTGCCCACACAATTTGGAGATTTTGTAAAAGAAATGTAGTTTCTACTCACATTGATGAAAACAATTTTGCCAGAGAATGTACCATATAATTTGGCTTTTTTTTACCACATTAGTTAGATAACCCTGTTCGGTACTTGATATAGCCATCCCATAATCCTAGTGGTCCTGATAATGATAAAGGTTAAATTTCATGTTATTTCCACAGTACACCAAAACTGACTGGAGAAAAACACAGTTTACTGCCTCACTGGTAGCATGTTACAATGACTTAGCAGTAAGAAACAACTCTGCTACTAGTTACAAAGACTCTTCAGTGTGACTTTATCTTGCATCACAAATTTAACTCCTTCTATAATTGTTTAATGTAAATACCTTTTTTCCAAATACACATGCAAAATATTACAAACTATAACACACATGTAGTTGTGCAGAATGTGATATGGTATTTATTATTTTGGGGGGAGAAGGGAGGGTAATATTGACCCCCACTCTAGTGTTATGCCCTCCTTACACTCCACGGTTCAATAAATAAATCGCGTATTATACTTTGCACATACTATACTCTACTGCCAGTGTGTAGTTATTGGTATGCCAGAGTTTGTATTGGAATTTTTTCTCTGTTTTTCTCTTAACTTTAATGTCATTAACAAGATCTGCATGAACGTTTAAAAAAAGTTTATCCAGTTTGGACGGGGTGGGTTAAAAAGTGGAGTTTCCCATTTTAAGTCACATAGAAATCTTTGCCTGCCACTGAGAAAAAGCCAATCTGAAAACAAATAACCAAACTGAACAGTAAACTAGAACTTTACTCAAGTAACTGCCATTACTTGCTTTGGTGTAAATCTGTTCAGTACTTTTCATGAAATTAGAATAATGTGTTTAGTGGGCATGAAAGGCTTAAAAGCTTGGAGATACATTGACAGTTGAAATGATTTTTGGACTTTGCTCAGAACTTTGGTATTGTTTAATGAATTTACATGACATGTGGTAGCTGCTTGGAATGTTTAGCATTCTCCTGGTGTTTTTTAAAGTCGGTAGGTCAAGGGCAGAGGAGTTAAAAGGTGAGATCAAAAAAGGCTTCATTTGCTAATGACTGTGGCATCACTTGATGAATGCACAGGAAGGTTGGCAGGCATTAGGCATGTTTAGTGTTCTGTGGGTGTGGCAAGTCTTGTGCAGATCCAACCTAAAGGGGAAAGTAAAGCACCCGGTAGGTGGGGTGAAGATTTCATGTGGCCTAATGGCTAGAGCGGTTGACCTCGAAGTTGAGAAACCGGAATCGAGTCTCGGCAAGGACGCTCAACATCCAGTGATTCTAGGCAAATTACTTAAACTCCACGTGCCTAACAAAATGAATATGCCCGTCTGTAATGCAACTGGTGCTCATGTAAAGCGCTCTGATACCTTCGGGTCGAGTTCACGCTATATAAAACTCCCAAAAAAACAAAAAAAAGTCAGTGCTGTTTAATAAATCTGTATTTAATTTGGCAGGCTGTTAGCAAGTTAGGCCCAGCGAAGGAATCCCAGTTTTCATGCAGATCTGACAATGGGCAAAGTGAAAGTGTGGGGGCAGGTCACAACGCTTTTGATCTGATAACATCTTCGGCAACATTTCACTGCTCTGTATTACAGTTGGCAGACACTTACCATGTTTAGCTTAGACTTGATATTTTGAATTTTATGGAAAAGAGTCAAGGAGGCAACTCCTAATGGGGAAGTCAAAAAGCAGCATCTCTGAAACTAACTGCAGCAGGAACATTTACTCTTCACCACAGAAGAAACACATTGTACAGCTTTACGCCAATATTAGCAAGAAACTAGAACTCTACTCAGGGAAGTGCCTTTGCTTGGTTTGGTGTAAATGTGGTCAGTACTTTTCTAGTAATTATCATTGCAAAAATGAGTAAGGTGGGATTGAAAAGATTAAAAGTTAGAGGTAAAAGATCTCTACGCTGTTAGTGCAAGGTCAGTCCCCAACCGCAGGGTTGCAGACCGTCAGCGGGTCTAAACTTAAAAGATAAAAAGGACCACTGTGGATGAGGATGCTTTATGCTCCTGCCATCCATTTTGGGTCGGCGGGCCCAAAATTGGGTCCATGGACCTGAAATCTCTGATTGACTGGCCCCAACAGGACAATTTTTGTTGCAACTGCCATTGCATGAGACGGACCCCGAACTCCGCATCCTGTCAAAAAAATTCAGTAGAGCAAAAAGGGGACGCGGAGAGCATCCTCTGACCCACTGGTGGGTCCGCAGGGACTCATCACTTGTTTAAAAAAAATAAGTAAATAAAAAAGGAAATTTTGCCACAGGTTTGCAGGACTGTAGCATGGTTTTTGTGAACCTCTCAATGAGACTACAAGGTCTGCAAACTCTTCTCCTGGGTCTGTGGATGCCAGTCATGGGGTCTTGGATACCTTGCTGGTCCCTTCCTGGATTTGCAGTCCTGGGTCCAGGTTTACAAAACCCTGCACTACTGTGGGCCTAACAAAGGCTGACAAGGCCATAAGGGTTGGCAAACCCATAAATAAATAAATAAATAAATGAAAAAAGATACAAAATAAATAGTAGTAATAAAAAATATGTATAATAAAACAATATATAAAAGGAGCTTTGTCTGCTTGTGGAGGGTTCACAAAACAGCCTGGCTCTGCTGCCAATCCTCGCTGCACTCTGATAAAGGCCATGTGCAGTGAGGGTTCGCTGCCAGCCATAGATTGGTCCCAGAATTTGGCCTACGACCTAAAAGTAACAACACCCAAAAAGCACAACTTCATTAAACAGCAACACATACTCAAACCAACAAATAATACTACATTCATAGTCTCAAATTGATATTAGGGATAATATTAATATTGTGATATAGAACCATACCTGTAAGATCATTTATGACTTTTCTAGTTGCATCTCTGAAATGGAGGGTAAGATCTGAAGCATTCCATTTGGTGTGTGTAAGTATGGTGACAACAGGGACCCCTTCATCTAAATCGTAGTTTGAATTTTGAGGCTTATTCTGCTGAGATGCATGGTATCCTTAGCTATCGCTAGCAATAGGTGATGACACCTGCCGTCAAGCCAATTTTCAATTCTGCCATTGGAGAACTCAGTTGTTTTTTTGTTTTCTGCCACTTCAGCCATTAGTTCCCCAGTGGAGCTGCAATGATGCTGGGAGAGAATCACTTGACAACTGTCTGGGATTCTGTGGTTATTGCCTCCAGGGACAGTGACCTGCCAGTGAGGTACAGACTGGATTGTGGAATGTCACTTTCACACCATTGAGCAATTCCACCAAAAATATGAGGTATTCAGTAAAATGTTAATCCAGTGATACCCTTCATTTATCAACAGTCTCAGCTGAAAGCATGACTCAGCTTAAATCCAGACACATGGCCTCACTGGGCAGCGCTCTGGATGCATTGTGTGACTTTTCAGGCCCTCTGACAACATGACTCAGCCTTAATCCAGACACATGGTGTTAGAAATGGGGGGTCTCTAGTTGGCAATGGTTTGCACCTCTAGTTGGCAATGGTTTGCACCTTGTCCAAGTAGGGACCCTTCCTTCTAATCAGTATAAGGGAGTTACACTCCTAAAATAACCCCTGCTCATCCCCTTGGTAGCTTGGCACGAGCAGTCAGGCTTATCTTTTTTTTTTTTTCTTAGAGGCAGTGTGTAAAGCATTTGCACATAACCAACAGTAATACAGTATAAGCACTACAAAAGGACACCACACCAGTTTAGAAAAATATCCAATATTTTTATATACTTAAGACAAGAACAAAAACGATAACAATCCACAATACAGTACTTAGAAATCTTCAGTACTCAAAATAGACTTGAAATAAAGTTATTTGAAGTCGATAGCTCTGTCTGGGGCTATCACGGCGTCGTGAACAACAAATCCAAACAGTTCTGGCTGACCGTGGCGTCGCGGGCCAGCTACGGTGTCGGGAAGACCCGCAAAACAGTACCTTTCGAAATGCAGGGCGTCGGCGACCTCTCGTTGAGCTCCGAAAGCACAGCATCCGAAGGCGTCGGTTCCGGAGGTTGTGCAGTAGTTGTGGGGCCCTTGAAGACACATGCGTTGCAGATCGAACTCCTCGCGGTTGAAATCGGGAGCGCCGGCGTCAGCAGGCATCGGGGCTGCGGTGCGAAGTGCAGCGGTGTGGCGTGCGGTGCCCTCAGGTCATGGTGCAGGTAGCGGCTCAGTGACAGTCATCCAGTGGCGTCGGTGAGACCAGGGCTGTGGTGCGACGTGATGCGGTGCTCATAGCGGTGCTGGCAGGTCACAGTGCAAGCAGCGGCGGCGTCGTTGCTGAAGCGCTGTCGTCAGCTGACGAACTGGAGTCGATGGCACCGGTGTCGGTAGGCCAAGGCCGCGGTGCAGGATGAGGACGTTGCGTCGTTTAACTTACGAGCGTTGCCCTCGAACCACAGTGCAAGCAGCGGCGTCGATGTCGGCGTGGGCTGCGTCATCGGGGATACCAGGGCGATGGCATGAAGCAAGGTGGTGCAGAGTGCGGTGCCCACAGGTCGCGGTGCAAGCAGAGGCTCGGTGGCGGCGTCAGGTGGCATCGTTGGTGAGACCAGGGTTGCGGTGCAGCGTTGCGGCGATGCCCTCTGCAGTGCCTTCAGGACACGGAGTCGGCAGTGATGTCGTAGACGGCGTCGGGTTGCTTTTTCTTCTGTTGCAGCACAAAACACACAGTCCCCAGTGCTTATGGCAGAAGAACTTGAAGTCTTTGCTGTTCCTGAGACTTCTTGAACAGGGGGCAAGCTCTACCTCAAGCCCTTGGAGAAACTCACAAAAAGAAATTGCAGAAAGTTCAGTCCAGTCCTTTCACTGCCCAAGACAGAAGCAGCCACTGCAGGCCAAAACAGCAAAGCACACAGCAAAGTGGTAGTCCCTCCTCACAGCTTCTCCAGCTCTTCTTCTTGGCAGTCTTCTTGGTTCCAAAAGAGTTCTAAAGTTTAGGGGTTTGGGCCCCACTTTTTATAGCCCAAAATCCATTTAGTCAGAGGCAGACCAGGCCCATTCAGGTGATAGGAAATCTCCTCCCTCTAATCTAAATGCAGCCCAGGTCTAGTCAGCCCATCCCTGACCCATCTAGACCCTCTGGAGCCACTGCTCCTCCCCAGCCCCTGTCATCCCAAAGCCAGACATCAATCCACAAACCCAGCAGAGGCATACTGGAGGGCTAAGCAAGAAAATACCTACTTTCTAAAAGTGATATTTTCAAACACAGAATGTAAAAATCACCTTCACAAAAAGATGCATCTTTAAATTCTGAGTTCAGACATACTAAACTTTATTTTTCTACCTTGTTCCCAGGGGTAGTTATATTTATAAGATGTTATAAACAAACTCCCCATTCTGTCCTATGGGAACAGGTAGCCTTGCAATAGTGAAAAATGAAATTGGCAGTAATTCACTATCAGGACATGCCACACACACCAGGGCATGTTCTACTGTTCACATACACTGCACCCTGCCCACATGGGTACCTTGGGCCTGCCTCAGGGGTGACAGATATGTAAGAAAAGGGAAGGTTAGCGCCTGGCAAGTGGGTACACTTGCCAAGTCGACATGGCAGTACCAGACTGCACACAGGCTCTGCAATGGCAGGCCAGAGTTACATTTACAGGCTGCTTGTGGGGGTGGCACAATCAGTGCTGCAAGCCCACTAGCAGCATTTGATTTACGGGCCCTGGGCACACACAGTGCACTGTACTAGGGACTGACTAGTAAATCAAATCAGCCAATCATGGAAACACCAATCCATAACAACAATTTACAACTGGAGCACTTGCACTTTAACACTGAACAGCAGTGAGAAAGTGCGCAGAGACACTAAACCAGCAAAAACAGAGTCAAAACCGGGAGGTCAGAAAGCAAAAAGTCTGGGGAAACCCACCAAAAGATGCCAAGTCTAACACATGTCCCCTCCAGCTGAAAGTAGGGAGAACTACCCAACCTCCTGGGAGTTCTCTTCACTAAGGCGGAAGAACCTGGACAGACCATCTGAGTGTGCGTGTTCTGTGCCAGGGCGGTGTTCCACCGTAAAGTCCATTCCCTGTAGGGAGATGGACCACCTCAACAGTTTCGGGTTCTCACCCCTCATTTGCATCAACCATCTGAGGGGCCTTTGGTCTCTCTGAACTCGGAAGTGAGTCCCAAACAGGTAGGGCCTCAGCTTCTTCAGTGCCCAGACCACAGCAAAAGCTTCCCTTTCTATGGCACTCCACCTCTGTTCCCTGGGGAGTAGTCTCCTGCTAAGGAAGACCACAGGCTGGTCTAGGCCCTCTTCATTCAGTTGTCAGAGCATCACTCCCACACATGCTCTGAAGCGTCGGTCTGCACGACAAATTACTTGGAGAAGTCGGGTGCCTTGAGCATGGGCGCCGTGCACATGGCTGCCTTCAGGGCATCAAAAGTTTTCTGGCAGGATACAGTCCAGATCACCTTCTTGGGCTGCTTCCTGGAAGTCAGCTCTGTTAAGGGGGCAACAGTGGTGCCAGAGCCCTTAACAAATCTCCTGTAGTAGCCGGTGAGACCTAAAAAGGCTCTCACCTCTGTCTGGGTCTTGGGTGGTTCCCAAGCCAGAATGGTGTCAATCTTGGGCTGTAGGGGCGCCACTTGGCCACCAGTGGCGGCTGATGACATTTGAAAGTGGTGAGGCGTAAAATTATTGGCGTACTGCACTATGGCGAGCGAGCATAGCGAGCGAGCCCGAACAACTTAAGGGGGGCTCGGGGGTGTTCTCCCCTGCGAAAATTTTGAAAAAAAGAGTGGACAAATGGTGCATTTTCAAGCAAATCAGACAGGGTCAAGACTGATTTGCCTATGGGTGGGTCTAAACTGGGGTGGCATGACTTTCTTCCCAGATCATGCATGCATGGAGCGTCACTAGCACTGCCCGCATGCTTGGAAAATCACCTGTACTCTCTATGCTACGTCAGGTATGGTTGGAGCATCACTTGTATTACCTGCCACGGGTTCTGAATGGATGGATCATGAGGTCTATTGTCGATAACAGGTAATGTATGCCAGGAGGACTACCTGTCGTTCCGAACTCAAGTTAATGAAGGAAGAGAGCAACAAGTGTGCCATAAATTGCTCTCCTGGCAGTGGCGGCCAGTGAATTTTTAAACTGGCATGGCTTAAATTGGTGATCTGAACTGAAGTAGCTGAGCCTAATGAGAGACTAATTTTCCTCCAGGCTTTCTGCAGATGTTCTTTTCAAGAATGTTTTGAAAAAGTGAGTCAAATTGTACTTTTTACAATACAGTTTGCAGATACATTTGTTAAAAAGCCACAGGTTTTACCACACTCCTTAAGGGCACTCATCAAAATATTCACTGACGGGCTTGTACCAGTGCTTAATTGGTACATAGAAATTACGTGCCGGGGTCTAAACATTTCTAAGAAGGCCACTGCAAAATGTCCGACCTCCAAGCATCAAGATAATAGGCCAATTTGAATTAAACAAATCTGCAATACCCAGAATGCTATAGATGTTAAATGAATGCTTAGTACTGGTCCATCCATCTCACAAAGACATCATTAGGCAGCTGTTTAATATTGACACTAATTTTCTTCAGGTCAGACAGATGGAAGGCAGAGTATCAGGATTTAAACTGTGACCTCAAAATTATAAACTGCTCTATGCAGCAGGAGCTGAAACATCTGAGCTACCCTGTCATATTGTATATCATGACATTAAATCTATTAATGTACTACTGAACTACAAGTAGAATCGGTACCCTGCAGCCAATCTATATCTACCAAGTGATTCCTGGCCTATGTGACAGCAGGCAATCCTGACTTGTTCTGACAACAGCTGTTTACATTATATCATGTACTTTTGTTTTCCCCTTTAAAGCATTGGCTCCCAGTCCAGGCATGTAAATTGTGTTGGCATAAAAGACAGATTTGTCAGGGATGTCACACATCCAGCCTCTGAAATATGAAATATTCTTACAGTTTTGGGACAAAAAAAATTAGATTGTTGTGCCTGTAACGCAGAATGGTCTACACATGTCAAAAATATCACGTCTGAAATTCACCTTGTGCATCACAAACTACCTTATGAAATAGGTCATAAAATAAACGTGTCTTCCTCAAAAGCATGTAAAATATATAAGAATGCCCCTCAAATATGCCTGAGGTTGCACCCCTTTGGATAGCCCCTCACATATGCATCAGTATGCCAGAATGCCTGAATGGCCAGCCCAACAACGTAAATAAATGCACAAATCCTTTTCCTAAATGAATACCAGGCCATTCACCACATCTGTATGAAGCTTTGGTAAATGTACACCAGAAAGTGCAAGCAGTTTCCTGCGGAACATTCCACTCCTCTTCACTAAACATTTGTACGCTTATTTATTAAAGGTGCATCACACTTTCTATCAAACATGCTTCATATTTCTTTATAAAATGTCCATTGCTTTTACTCTCCCACACGGGACATTGCTCCCTTCATCTGAAGTCTGCCAGGGCAGACCTGTCAATGTTGTTTTTATGTTTTCCAGGTGTAAGATCATGGTATATGAGGTAACCCAGCAGCAAAAGTGGGTTAGAAGTCTATTTTCAAAGACGTGGCCTTTTCCATCAACAGGACGCACATGAAGTCCGTCCAAAGTTACTGCTGAAATCACGACATATTAATGAGGCACCCTCAGACAGCACCAACTATGGAGTACACGCACCTAATGATGAGTGGTCTTAAAACGCTCTCAGTGTTTCCAGTGTAAAAGAGCATGGAGTCGGGACTAGTCTTAACATACACTCCCATTCCGTAAACCTGTTTACGTGCCCTCCTGCTTCCAAAGAACAGTAAAAGCAGTAGCTCAGCTGTACTCTGTACCATACACTGTACAGTAGATATCAGAGGCTGCTTCTTGTGCACCTTGTGGCCAGTCGCGGGCGGCCGGCATGACTCGGGGGGGGTACGCGCGCGGAGGGGAGGTGGGGGTTAATTTAATGAAGAAAACTTACCAGGCATCTCCTCCGGTCCCGCGTCGCATCACGTCTCCTCTGCAACATGGTGGTGGAAGTAACTTCTCCCCGCTCTTTTCTTTTGCAGCAAAAGGAAATACTAACTGCCAATTAGGAGACTGGATGCGACGGGGGGCCGGGCGGCTGACGTTTGTTTACTCTGTCCTGGCATTTGATAGGGCATGGGGCGACTTTGCGCAAAACACATCACCGCCCGAGCAGGAGCCTATCTTCAGACGCCTGCACTACACTGGGCATGCGCAGCATACCTAATGGTTTGTGAATGTGAGTGAGGAGCAACGCTCCTCTCTCACATGCGCAGACCATCTTCTGGACTCCTGCTCGCCTCTCGCCTGCGTGGGCTGTGCGTTGACATGCGCACTTTCACCCGTGAAGCACAGGCCGGCCCGGAAATGTAAACAGACGAATTGTAAGCTGTCAATTCGTCTGCTTACATTCCTGTTCACCTGTTGCCCGATTCTTTTGTGGGACGCTGCCCCGACGCCCCTATGGACCAGCCGCCCCTGCTGGCCACTTCCTACCTGGTATCCCAAGTACACCACAGAACCCTGCCCAATCTGGCACTTACTGGCCTTGATCATGAGGCCTGCCCTCTGTAGAGCCCTCAACACTTCATTGAGGTGCTGCAAGTGTTTTTCCCAGCTGGAACTGAACACTGCAATGTTATCCAGGTATGCAGCACTGAAATCCTCCAGTCCAGCCAACACGTGGTTGACCAACCTCTGAAAGGTGGCAGGGGCATTCTTCAACCCAAAGGGCATCACCTAGAACTTGTAATGTCCTTCTGGGGTTGAGAATGCTGACCTCTCCTTAGCCCCATCGGTTAAGGCAATCTGCCAGTACCCCAACGTCAAATCAAACGTGCTGAGGAACTTGGCAGCTCCCAACTGATCAATGAGCTCATCAGCTCTGGGGATGGGGTGTGCGTCAGTCCTGGTGATGGCATTGAGCCCACGGTAGTCCACACAAAACCGCAGTTTTGGAGTGGCACCGGGTGCAGCAGCCTTTGTGAGCAAGACCATTGGGCTGGCCCAAGGACTGTTGGAGGGCTCCATATCCCCTAACGCCAACATCTTAGAGACCTCCTCTTTGATGCTGGCCCTGACCCGGTTAGTCAATCTGTAAATCTTGTGTTTTACAGGAGGGCTGTCACCAGTGTCCACGTCATGGGTACACCAGTGAGTAACACCTGGGGTCAGAGAGAACAGTGGGGCAAACTGTCCCAACAATTGGTGACAGTCACTCTGCTGCTCTGGGGTCAGTGTAGGGGAGAGGATCGCACCTTCCACTGACCCATAGTGCTCTTTGGTGGACAGGAGGTCAGGGAGAGGTTCACTCTCCTTTTCCACTCCATCATCTGTCGCCAAGAGCATGCTCACTTCGGACCTCTCGAAGTGTGGCTTGAGGCGGTTCACATGGAGGACCCTCAAAGGGTTCCTGGGAGTCTGCAAATTCACCAGGTAGGTGGCATCACTTTCATGCTCCACCACCTCAAAAGGCCCAGTCCACTTGTCCTGCAAGGCACAAGGTTCCACTGGGGCCATGACCCACACTTTTTGCCCAGGTTGAAATTTGACCAGAGTGGCATTCTGGTCATACCACTTTTTCATTTCTTCCTGGCCTGCTTCCAGGTTCGCCTGAGCGAGTTTCCTGAAGCGGACAGTTTGGTTTCTGAAGGCCAGCATGTAGCTAAACACATCCTGGGGAGTTTTCCCGGGCGCGGCCTCCCAGCCTTCCGTCACCAAACTCAGAGGTCCTCTCACAGGGTGACCATACAGAAGTTCACAGGGACTGAACCCAAGAGACTTCTGAGGCACCTCCCTGTATGCAAAGAGAAGACATGGCAAGAGGACGTCCCACTTACTCCTCATGGGTTCTGTTAGACCCCTAATCATGCCCTTCAAGGTTTGGTTGAATCTCTCCACCAAACCATTACCTAGTGGGTGGTAAGGAGTGGTGAACTTGTAGGTTACACCACACTCCTTCCACAGGGATGTCATATACTTCGATATGAAATTGGTCCCACGGTCAGAAACCACCTCTCTGGGGAAACCCACGCGGGAAAAGATCCCCATTAACGTCCGGCCCACCACTGGCGCTGTCGTTATCCTGAGAGGGATTGCCTCCAGGTACCGGGTGGCATGGTCCACCAAGACCAGGATGTACCTGTTGCCCATGGCGGTCTTGGGATCCAGTGGCCCCACAATGTCCATCCCTACCCTTTCAAAAGGGGTTCCAACAACTGGAAAAGGTTGGAGAGGAGCTTTAACCTTCCTCCGACTCTTACAACTTGCCTGGCAAGTTTGGCAAGACCTGCAATGTCCATCTGACTGCCTTTGCATTTGGAGCCAGAAGAAGTGGGTGACAAGCCTGTCAAAGGTCTTGTCCCGCCCCAAATGTCCTGCCAAAGGCACGTCGTGAGCCAGACCCAGTAGGAAGGTCCTGAAGCGCTGGGGTACCACCAGCACATGGGCTGACCCAGGCTCAGCGACCTTAGGCTCTCTTTACAGGAGACCATTCTCCCAGTAGATCCAATGTGATCCAGACTGATCACCAGCTGCCTGGTCTGCAGCCTGCTGCCGCAAACCCTCCAGAGAAGGGCACTCTTTCTGCTCCCTGCAGAATTCTTCCCTGGTGGGACCACCTTCTTGCTGCCAATGGGTCAGCTCAGAGATGTCCCCCAGTTCAGCTACCTGCTCCCCTGTAGGTACTGGGGCATCCCCCTCAAGCTCAGCCTCCTCCCGGTCAATGGGAACCTCAGGGGTGGGTCTCCTACGCCCCCTGCCCTTTCTCTTGGCAGGGACCTGAGTCACTCTTTCAGGCTCCAGGTCCTACTGATCACCCTTTCTGGCCACCATTGACCGAGTGGACACGCATGCCCACTCTGGCAACCCAAGCATCTCCAAGTGAGACCTGAGCTCAACATCCTTCCACAAGGACTGCTCCAGGTCGTTACCTAGCAGACAATCTACAGGCATGGTAGGGCTCACAACAACCCTCAAGGGACCTGAGACCCCCGCCCCCCCATTCAAAGGGAACCTGCGCCACCATACACTGGTGCACTGAGTTGTCTACAGCAACTACTTGGTGGAATGCCCCGGGGACTACTTGCTCCTCAGAGACCAGGTGACACCGGACTGAGGTCACACTGGTTCCAGTATCTCTGAGAGCCTCTACCCTTTTCCCATTGATGGTCACCCAGGTGCTGTATTTCTTTGTGTTAGGGGGCACCTGGTTTCCTTGGACCAGCTCACTGTCCCCTAGTGAGACGAGGGTCATTTCTGCGGGATCCCCACCCTCCTGTGGGTACCCCTCCTCTCCAATTCCTTTCAGGGACCCCATTCATGTGAATAGACACCTCATACCCCTAGAACCACCTATGTATGTCATCCCCCTTCTTGAATTCCTTGCATACATTCTTGGGATGTGCACAATTCTGTCTGCCTGCCCTGACGAATTGCTGCCACCATCTGAGATCGGTTCTACTCTGATCCAGCTCCTTTATCCTGATCTCATGGTCTAGCATCATTCTTTTCTCCTCCATGGCTAACTTAAGCTTCTCCAGTTCCATAGCAATTCTCCTTGCTTCCCGCCGGTCCTCCAGCTCCTCTTTGGCCAAGCCACTGCTGCCTGGTTTAGAGGGTGCCCCCCTCCCAAAAGCATATCCATCCTTGGCATAGGCTGCTCTGCCTCCATAACAAGATCCCCAGACAGCTCACTAGCCTGTCTGGCTGCTACCCAGGCCCTCAGCGCCTTTTGTAGCTCCTCTTTTCTGGTGAGGCCCCTGATTTGGACTTTTAGGTTTTTGCAGATCACCTTCAATTCCTTCACATTGTAGGTTTCTAACCTCTCCTCCTCGAAGGCCACTTCCAAGGATGTAGCAGATGATGCAATTGATTCAGGCATGTTGTCCTGGAAAGTTCAAGTTCAAGACCAATGGAAAGGCAAAAATAGACCAAAAAACAGTATGTGGTACGTAATGGTCTGCGATATGGTAGTAGTGCACACCAATCACTGTAAGTCAAGTGCAAATGCATGTCCTATCCTCACCGCTGACAAACAATGTTAGAAATGGGGGGTCTCTAGTTGGCAAAGGTTTGCACCTTGTCCAAGTAGGGACCCTTCGTTCTAGTCAGGATAAGGGAGTTACACTCCTAAAATAACCCCTGCTCACCCCCTTGGTAGCTTGGCACGAGCAGTCAGGCTTATCTCAGAGGCAGTGTGTAAAGCATTTGCACATAACCAACAGTAATACAGTGTAAGAACTACAAAAGGACACCACACCACTTTAGAAAAATATCCAATATTTTTGATATACTTAAGACAAGACCAAAAACGATAAAAATCCACAATACAGTACTTAGAAATATTCAGTACTCAAAATAGACTTGAAATAAAGTTTGTTGAAGTCGATAGCTCCGTCTGCGGCTATCATGGCGTCATGAACAACAAATCCAAACAGTTCTGGCTGACCGCGGCGTCACGGGCCAGCTACGGTGTCGGGAAGACCCACAAAACAGTACCTTTAGAAATGAGGATATGCCACACACACCAGGGCATGTCCTACCTTTCACATACACTGCACCCTGCCCACAGGGGTACCTTGGGCCTACCTTAGGGGTGACTGATATGTAAGAAAAGGGAAGGTTAGGGCCTGGCAAGTGGGTACACTTGCCAAGTCAACATGGCAGTACCAGACGGCACACAGGCTCTGCTATGGCAGGCCAGAGTTACATTTACAGGCTGCTTGTGGGGGGTGGCACAATCAGTGCTGCAAGCCCACTAGCAGCATTTGATTTACGGGCCCTGGGCACACACAGTGCACTGTACTAGGGACTGACTAGTAAATTAAATCAGCCAATCATGGAAACACCAATCCATAACAGCAATTTACAACAGGAGCACTAGCACTTTAACACTGAGTAGCAGTGAGAAAGTGCACAGAGACACTAAACCTGCAAAAACAGAGTCAGAACCGGGAGGTCAGAAAGCAAAAAGTCTGGGGAAAGACGCCAAAAGATGCCAAGTATAACACATGGCCTCACCGGGCAGCGCGCCTTATGCACTATGGGAATTGTCTGGCCCTCTGAGAGCATGACTCAGCTTAAATCCAGACACATGGCCTCACCGGGCAGCGCGCCTTATGCACTATGGGAATTGTCTGGCCCTCTGAGAGCATGACTCAGCTTAAATCCAGACACATGGCCTCACCGGGCAGTCCGCTGGATGCATTGCGGGAATATCCTGGCCCTGTGAGAGCATGACTCAGCTTAAATCCAGACACATGGCCTCACCGGGCAGCGCGCCTTATGCACTATGGGAATTGTCTGGCCCTCTGAGAGCATGACTCAGCTTAAATCCAGACACATGGCCTCACCGGGCAGTCCGCTGGATGCATTGCGGGAATATCCTGGCCCTGTGAGAGCATGACTTAGCTTAAATCCAGACACATGGCCTCACCGGGCAGTCCGCTGGATGCATTGCGGGAATATCCTGGCCCTGTGAGAGCATGACTTAGCTTAAATCCAGACACATGGCCTCACCGGGCAGTGCACTGGATACTGTCTAAATCCCTGAAACTGAATGCTGCCAAAACGGAGGTTCTCCTTCTTGTCTTTAATTTCTCTAATGTGAAGCCTTTCTTTCATGAGTGCCACCTGGATGACGTCAGTCAATAAACCTGATACCTCTACTTGGGTTAACAGTATGGATATCATTTCTGACAGACAGGTTTTGAGGGCACAGCTGGCAGAGTGGGCAGGCAGGGCATGCTCAAACTGAACCACAATAGGATTTAGATTTGAGCTAACTGGAAAAGCATTTTAGGATTCAGGGGTAGGCAACGATACCGACACTTCATTATTATGTATTAGCATCTTTCCGAGAATGCTTCAATAATGTGTCGGCGCCACGGATCATGACTCCAAATACGACTTATTGCAGAACTGCATTGTGGGAATTGTCTCAACCTCTTTCTCTGCCCCAGACACCTATCTCTCTTGCATTCGCTATATTCTGAGACTTGGGTTGCACAGAACAGTCCTGAATGCTTGGGGTTGGCACTCATCTATTCCCTATGCTCCCATTACATTGTCCTCTACTAAATTGACCTGACCATTACAATGACCAAGACCTTGACTTGACAACGGTTGCTCAAACTACAGAGAATGGAGTTATAGAAGCAAAGCAGCTCAGTTGAACCTTTGGCACGCGCAGAGAATGGCCATGGCAGAAGTAATTGTGAGGTTGATGTGGAGGACAGTCACTGTAAAGGTGTTATCGATGGGGGCGTATATCCAGGCGGAGCTGTCCATGTACCATGAGCCTATGGTGACCCACGGTGCGGTGGAAGGAACTAGCCCACAGTGGTGAGTTACGATGCGCGGGTTGATGGAGCCCGGCGATACAGATGTTGTACTCGCTGTTATGGGAACGGCGATGATAAAGGATATGTGACTTTGATATTTGGACGGTCATTCGCCTCCAGCGCAACATAGTAAACACTTGGTTATGCTTCTTCCTGGGTCTCCAAGCACTGTAGCCAAGACTGGTACAAAACCCAAAAATATTTATAAAAAATGGGAATTACAATGTAACAAATGACTCAAGGTCTTGTGTTGTGGCCCACCATCTTATTACATGTTCATTCGAGAGCACACCTTGCCCACTGGTCAATGTTTACGCTGTTAGAACACTGTGGGTCTGATTCACAAAGGGCCTCCGCACTCGTGGCGTAGGCCTGCGCTGTCATGGGGGAGTCTCTGCACTCGTGGCGTAGGCCTGCGCAGTCATGGGGGAGTCTCCGCACTCGTGGCGTAGGCCTGCGCAGTCATGGGGGAGTCTCCGCACTCGTGGCGTAGGCCTGCGCAGTCATGGGGGAGTCTCCGCACTTGGGCGGAATCTCCACAATGAGAATTCTCATTGCGGAGAGTCTGCCCTGAGTGCGGAGACTCCCCCATGACCGTGGGCCTCCGTTACGAGTACGGAGACTCCCCCATGACTGCGTGCCTCCTCCATGAGTGCAGAAGCCCTTTGTGAATCAGGTCCACAATAAATCTAAAAATTAAGATCCAGGACAGACTAACTGTGTCGCCATTGAGTAGTTGTACATTCTCATATCCTCTAGAGTAGTGCGGGGGGCTGGTGAGGCATGCTACGCCTGGGCACATGGGAGGAAGACACTTTAGGTGACCCCGTTGAGCAAGAGTGCCAAGGTTCCAGCAGACATAAAGACTGATCGCAGTGGGAGATCAGAGGGATAAATATCAACTGTGCAATACCATAAAGGAGGCCGCCACCATGTTTCTCCTACTTCTGCCACAGTTGACAGTGAAGGTTAAAGATGGCTCAGAGAGCTGTGTCTTAGGCACGTGGGAGCCATCATGGCTGCTGGGGAGGTCCACGTGGGGCCTATGGTTAGGGGGTAAGTGTGCTCTCGCTTCTCAGGTTTCTTGGTTGTGATTAAGGGTGTGATTCTGCTAGGGTTTGCTGCTGTGGTGACGCTTACTCCTGATAGTCCCAGGTGCATACAGTGACTCCCCACAGAGCTGTCCCGATAAGTGGACAAACAAGGGTGAAGGCTGGAGTGGTGAGGGCAGACAGTTTGAAAGCAGACCCAGCCATTCATGTCCAACTTGCCAATTGTCGTCTTTTACCCACATGTTTACTCTTCTGTTCGCCTAAAAAAAAAAAGAGAATACGAACACTGGAAATAGTAGGGCTCTAGCTTTTAAACTTTTAAATTGTATTCTCCAATAGATGCCTTACCTTTTACTACAGCGATGAAATTAACAACAGGAAAAGAGAGGGCAACCCGCTAGGAACCTCATAATATCCTCAAATGCCATGTACATCTTTTTTTCTCATCTTGGCCACTGACTGATACCCAAGGGTGGTCCAGGACTAGAGATGGGTCCAGAATCCCTACATCTGTGGCCCGTTCTGACCTTTAAGACTCTTTCAGGAGTGCCAGCGCCCTGTGAATTACAAGGACCTCTCTCCTGAAGATCCCAGCTCCAAACCAAGCATCCTGGGATAACCTTGGCCTTATGGCCAGTGTCATCCGAAATCTAATGCCCCGTGCTAAGAGATGCTAGACGCTGTGGTTGTATCTCTGCCTCAGGTGGTGCTAGCACCTTTTGTTTATCTTACGACACTCTCTGTGATTTTACAGCTCCTAGTGCTGTCCAACCCCAGGGCTTCACCTTTTTCAAGGTACCGACTCCATTGGTTGACCAGGGACTTGCTTTAGGGTTCTTAAAGGCGCATTAGTGATGACGGTAATGGACTCAGCGTTGTTAGTAGACACTCAGGGCCATATGTACAAAGAAGTGGCGGTGTGAGGCATTAGCCGTCATGGCTTAACGCCTCACTCCGCCACTTCAGAAACGCAGGGCTGCACCGTATTTACAAGAATGTGGTGCAGCCTTGCGTTTCCTCCTCCGATGGCGCTAAGTTTAGCAGCCTAGCACCAACGCAGGCACCCTTGCACCATAGTGCAAGGGTGTCTGCGTGCAGGGGAGGATTGTTTATGTGTATGAAGGTGTCCCTTCCTGCGCATAAACAATCTTTCAATGCTGTTTTGTCACTTCTATGTGTGCTGCATTTGGAAGTCACAAAATTTCATTTTTTTAAAAGATTGTTTATGTACAGGAAGGGACACCTTCCTGCACATAAACAATCCAAGGTGTTTTGCTTTTTCCATGTGTGCTGCACAAGGCAGCACACATGGAAAAAGCAAAAACGAGGAGAAATAAAGCATTTCTCCTCGTTTCGCCAACTTAAGACCAGGTTTTCCCTGGTCTTAATTTTGGCGCTGTCTCCTATGTACGCCACCCTTGTAAATAAGGGGCAGCGTCAAAATCAATGGGTGTTGCGGTGAAACGCCCACCGCAACACCCACTGCCCACCCCTTTCATGCTAAGCATAGCGTGAAAGGGGGCCTTATTTACAAGGCAGCTTTAAGCCACGATTAGTGGCTTAACGCTGCCCTGTAAATAAGGCAATGCCCCTATCGCCACCACAACGTCGTAAAAAGTGACATTGTGGTGGCTATTGGGGCTTGTAAATATGCCCCTCAGTCTGTTCTCAGGCTGCTTTGACTTCAGCACTGCTCCTGCTGCTTGCCTGGGTTGAATGAAACATTCTGCCCACCCCTAGCAACAATATTGTTGCAGCAAATAGAACTGTAGTTTATTAAGAAAGTAGGCCTCGATCGGAAACAAGGGGTTATTGTGAAAGTTCATACGTGCAAATATGCATACCTACAGCATGTCATGCATCATACATTCTCTGGAACCCTCGCCCAGACTCTGCTGTTCAGCTGCTGGGCTCCAGCCCACTCTTCAGGAACACGGTCACGTGACCCCACTCCATGCTTGTACACAAGTCTCCCTTGCAACAATGTTTGTTTGTGTCAAACAGCAAGACGATAGGAAACACAAATCCATGCTTTACAGTGACGCGTTGTATTCTAATAAACCAGGTACACGCCACGTGACGCACACTGGAGCAGCTTAGACCCCGAGACAACGCCATACTTATACAAGCTGCCCCTCCAGGCACTTCACCTATATAGAGGCAAAGCCCTTTTCATGAAGCTCTCTTCCACACTACACTGTGTTCCAGAATCCCAGCACTTTTTATAGACACTCCATGTTGAAGCACTTTATGTTGTGGTATTAACACTCACATACCCCACAGTGCAAAGGGAATGTTCTGTAGGCCCTAACACAGAGGTGGGTGAAAATGAAAATTATACAATTTTTGTGTGTTTGTCTTATTTCTGCAAATTTAGGATAACCGGAACTCTGGGAAATATGCTACACCGCCAATCAGTGACCATCTGTGCCAAGAAACTGGCGGAAATCAGCCACGCATCCTGGGGGAAAAAACGTTGAATTTTAAATGCAAAATCTACAACGAAATCATGTACTCACCCCGCAAAAGACTGACAGAATTAAAACATAGCATCAAAAAGTGAAAAAAATGACTGATACCATGCCACTGCAAAATGTGAAACTGAAAGCACATGGCATGTGTAGAGTTAAGGCTTAGCATGTGTTGTATTTTCCATCAAATTATTGATTTCTGCATGGTGTATATGTTGGGACTAGGGGTGGGCGTAACTAGCTTAATTCTATGCAGCATAATCACATGGAATCATCCAAAAATTCCATGAGATTACGCGGAATTATGCAAGCAGAGTAATTCTTCATTTAGCTCTATTTTCTTACCACAACAACGCTTCTTCACGTCCATATTGGACGCAAGCATGCAGTTTACGCTAAGAGAGGATGTGGCATTACGGTCAGAGCTGCCGACTTTGAAACTGGGGAAGCAGGTTCAAGTTTGCGTTGGTTCGACCTCCTGTGATGGTGGGCAAATCACTTAATCTTCATCTGCCTCAAAAAAACTGTACCTGACCTTGAGTAATGCCACTGGTGCGCCAATACCTTCGGGTCGATTTTGCGCTATAGAAAACGGACAAAAAAATAGCACTAAATGCAACACAACATGAATCACAAGCGGAAACATAGACTTGGGGGTAGGATTTTCACCCCACTTACTCCCAGCATTTAGCACTAGTTTCTTAGTGCAAAATGCACCCTAGCACCCAAAATGAATGCAAGGAAGCATTTTCCATTTAGAAAATAGCGCTAAATGCAACAAACAATAAATAGCAGCGTTAGCAGTCACTCACGCATGCTAAATGTGCTCTTGTGGTGGTATTTTTTTTCCCACAAATTATTCTTCACTACACGAGTGGGCGTAATTGCGTTATTATCGGTAATTCCGCATCAAAGAGTTACACGGAATTGCTGAAATTACTTTGATTACTCCAGCCTAATTAAAATTCCGCCCAGGCCTAATTATGACGTCTAGCAATGGTAAGTGGGGCTGTAGATGAACTGAACGTCCCCAGTGTGTTTGTTGAGCGCAGGATGACCACAAGAGGGCGCTATGTCACTACTGACAAGTGGGACATCATATAGATGCCTTTCCTTGGGAGCTGTGCTTGAGTTCACAAATCCTGGGCAGAGAAGAGAACATTCCTTCTCGACAATATATGACCTCGTGTGACAATTTTCTCATTCCATACAATTACTGCTTGGACAGAGAGTCGGGCTCATGTTTATTTATTTATTTATTTTATTCACCATCAGCAAAATACATTTGTAAATGAATAAATATACGAGGAAACATTCTCTAACATGAATACAATAAATCATGGAACACAAAGCATTATGTATATCTTTCATTATATAAGAGAGCGCAAAAAATTACACATAATAAATATGATACCCTGAGGGCCCTAGGTCGTTAAGTTGTGCCTGGGATGATTTCGACAATGGTTTTCCAATCATTTATAGGAGCCCAGATCAGATTCCCTAATTTCCGAGCCTTCCAGACTTTCCTCTCATATAAGTCTTTTTCCAGGTTGTACATAGCTAGGAGCCGTGAAAGCCATTGTTTAAATGTGGGGGGCCCAGGATCCACCCAGGCAGATGAGATACAGATTCTTACTACAGCCATGGCTAAAAAGACAAATTCACGTTGTACCATTGGTGTTCCTTTCTTTGTAACGCCTAGCAGCATCAGCTCGGCTGTGAGTTTGGTTTGGATCCTCAATGTTTGCACCAGGAATTCTTCTATGGCTCCCTTCAGACGATCTAGGGCGGGACAAGAAGCAAACATGTGAACTATATCTGCATCGGCAATGTGACAGCGGGGACAAAGGATCCCATCCGTACCACCCCATTGAGCAATCTTGGCTGGCGTGTAGTATAGTGAAAAGATCGTTTTATAATGTTGTGCTTGTAGACCTGCTACCCTCAATACGGTGTGGCTGAGCTTGAGTGAAGCCATAAACTCGTCCCCTTCAATATTCAGCTTCTGCTGCCATTTCTCACCATACTTATCTAAATCGTCAACCAGTAGTTGCCTCAGCCCGCCATAAATCTGGGTAATAGTACAGCCATCTGGATCTCTTATTGCCTCCATAACTAAGTCTTTAGAGAGGGCTTCCCCCCGCCTTTCTTCCTTGCGATGGAGCTACGTATCTGGAGATATTTAAAAAAATCCCTACGATAGAGATTAAAAAGGAGTTGAGCCTTCTCAAATGAAATTATACCGTCTGAGTCAAGCAGATCCCCCAACTTCCTCACCCCCGATGCATCCCAACACACCATAACCCCATCAAGAAATACCTCCGGGAGTGATGGATTTCCATACAGAGAAGTATAATAATTCATCCTTCCTAGCCCCAACTTATTCCTGACACTGGTCCAAACCACTGCTGCTGCACCAAGGGGCTTAAACTTAACTTTTTTATACTAACTGGCTTCACTGAATCTCAAAAGCCAGTTAGAGGCCTCTCTCTCTAGTAGCAGTTCGTATACATCCGGAGGAGCATCACTTCTCCACCGGTCCACAACCTTCCCTCCCATTAACCCTCGAATGTATTGGATTGCTGCAGCCCAGTAGTACATTTGTAGGTCTAAGACCGCCCAACCCCCCCTTTCCCTGGGTAGGGACATAGATCTGAGGGCTCTTCTAGTCTTACCTTGTGCCCAAACAAATCTGTTAATCATTTTTTCCATTTCCTTAAACCAATGATTCTCGAACGCTAGGGTTATCATTCTAAATAGATACAAAACTTTTGGAAGAAATATCATTTTAATAATGTTACAATGTCCCGCAATCGAGAGATGCAGATTATTGAGCCTTTCCAAATCTTTCTTACTCTTTTGGATTACTGGGGTGAGATTTTTTTCTACAACTTTACCCAATTCTGCGGTTATGGTAACCCCAAGATAAGTTGCACATTCAGTCACCCGTGAATCCAGCAAAGAAAGCCTACTATTGATTACTATTTGCGTCTTTTCCCGGTGAAGCCGATAGCCAGAAATCAAACCAAAGCATTCAGCCTCGTGTTCTATTTCCGTTAAGGCCGCAAGCGGATTGGCGGCTGTTATTGCCAAGTCATCAGCATACCCTAGAACTTTGGTTTCAAATCCGTTCAGTCGAATAGGGTGAATTCCCATGTTCACCTCAATTTTCCTGATTATTGGATCTATATAAAATGCAAATAGGAGGGGAGAACATGGACACCCCTGTCTTGTCCCTCGTGTAATAAAAATAGGTTCACTCTGTCCGCCCATTAACCGGAGTCGAGCCCGAGGAATTCTCTATGAATTCTGCATGGCCTTTATACACCTCTTTCCTATCCCCACATTCTCGAGTGCGGCCCATAGGTAATTCCATGAAACCCTATCAAACGCTTTCTCCGCGTCAAGTAGGATAAGTGCCATAGGGTCTCCAGTGACTGCGGTACCATCAAACATGGTGATAACTCTATGAATATGTTCAGTCGTTCCTCTGCCTGGGAGGAACCCATGCTGTCGGGGTGAGATCACCTTCCCTATAATGTTACTAAAGCGATTTGCTAAAATTTTTAAAAAGATCTTTGTGTCACTATTCATAAGACTAATGGTCTATAAGATCCGGCCTAATTAGGGGGCTTCCCTTTCTTTAAGAAAATAACCATATTAGCTTCTGCCCATGACTCAGGGGGTACTTCCCCTTTCTGTGCCTGTCGCATTACCTGTCTTAAATCATCCCCCAAAACTGGAAAAAAAAACTTTATAAAATTCTAATGGGATTTGATCAGGTCCCACAGCCTTGCCGGAAGAGAGTTCCTTAAGGGCTCTTTGAATTTCCTCATCTGTAAATGTAAGCTCTAAGGCCTCTGAGTCTTCCTGTGAGAATGTCTCAGCAGTGAGCGATTCTAGATATTCCTTTATGTATTTTGGCTCCTTATGTCCCTCTTCCCCATATAAATGTTCATAGTACCTTTGAAATACCACACGTATTTCCCTGATCTCTGTGACTGCTTCGCCCTTTTGATTTTTGACCTCTGATATATGCCCCCCAGCAATTTTCTGTCTTGTCCTAGTGGCAAGCATGTGCCCAACTTGATCACTATATTCGTAGCAAGTTTGCCTCCAGGCCAGAAATTTTTCTGCTGTTCTTACTGCCACAAATTCTCCTGCCACAGCTTTTACTAACGCCAGTTTCTGCAGAATCCCGTCTATACTTAAACCATTAGCAATAGCCCTAACCAGATCTTCTTCTATATCTCACATTGTGCTATACATGGTATTTAAGCATTGTCTAGCTTCTTTATTCCGATTGAGAGAGTAGCTCAAGGTTTCCCCTCCAACCCCAGCCTTAAGAGCATCCCACACCATCCCGCACCTGGCACTGCCCCTGTTAACCTCCAAGAATTCCCCAAGCCATTTGTTCATATGTTGAACAGAATTAGGATCTTGAAGCAGGGCCCTCTCGAATGTCCAAGTGCGCTCCGGCGTATCCACCGCTATGTTTGTTATCTCCAAGACCAAGGGATTGTGGTCAGACATAGCCCGGGGAAATTTCTTAATGGTACAAGTTGTAAGGAGGCAGTGCGAAACCAAGAAGTAATCCAGTCGCGCTACAGCTCTATGTGGTGCAGAAAAGTATGTGCTACCCCCCTCCTGTGGTTTAAGTTGTGCCCAAGCATCAAAGAGCCCGTTGTCTTGCATCATTTGAATAAGGGCCTGATGCACTTTTCCGGCCTGTATAATTACCTGGGTTCCCCTTCCATAGCCCCCCATACCATTTATGTTTAAATCACCACATACAATAATCGGTAAAGGCCACTTGACCAGTTCTGAATTGAGAAACTCAAACACTTCAGGATCATCACCCGTAGATCTATAAATTGTGCACAACGTAAAATTAAACCCCTGCAATTGGCATTCAACAATTGCCCAACGACCTAGTCTATCAGTTGAGCAAGTTTTAGCTACAATCCCCCCCTTTTGAGCCAATATCACCACCCCGCGCGTTCTGGTCCCCTGCGTGGTATATGCTGTCAATTGAAACCCCAGCTGCTCTAAGAGATTTTTTCTTGTCCCCTCGATATGCGTTTCCTGTATGCAGACTATATCGGCATGCAGCATCTTAAGCTGCTCCTTAACTCTCCTTCGTTTTGCCGGGTCATTCAACCCACATATATTAATCGTTGCTATCCGCATGCTAAGTGTATTTTCATACCCTGTTCTGTCACCACTTCGCTTTCTCGCCATCCCTCCATGGTTTTCTCGTACGATGGTGTTTTTAGTTTTTTTACCCCCAGTCCACCCCTCAGGGTGGCCCTCCTGCTACCCTACTCCTCGCCAACCTGGGTAGACTTTTTGGGTAGCAGAGTAATCCCATTTTAAGCCAGGGTTTACATTAGACCTCGCGTTCTCATCTACCACCCATTCAGTTGATTGAGGGTCTTTATGCTTTTTTAGAAAGCCTCTTCCTTCTTACCACTGTGCCTGGTCCCAGATGTTGGCTACTCATGCTTGAGCTGGAGAGCTGAACATTGCTTCCATCTTCAGAGTCAGAGGAGCTGATATCAGAGCCATCGGTCAAAGAAAGAAATGTATCGCCGAGCTCTTGGGTATCTTCCAGCCCCTTGAGTCCTGTTGCCTCCTCGACTAGCACACTGGTATCTAGAGCTGTATTAACTGGGGCTTGTTCCTGTGCCGGTGAGGAGTGGGTTGCATCATGGTATTGATCCGGAGTGGCTAGGACAAGTTGCCCAGGCATGGGTGGTGAAATAGATCTATGATCGTTAAGGTTTTCAGGCCTTCCGGTGGCAGTTTCATCATGGATGGCATCCACTCGAGTTATTGTCTCGCCATCTAACTGTTTTTTATTTGAAGAGTCAACTGCATCTAGGGTATTTTTTTCCGTGTTATCCAAGCTTGCGAGCTGAGCCTTCCGTTCCTGTGATTGACCATCGCATCATTAGTATCAACAGTGGGGGCCGCAATTGTAGAAAAGAATTCGGTAATGCTTTGTTGTTGTTGTTGCTGAGCCTGCACCTACACCTCAGATTGTAACTGTAACTGTAGTGGTGGTTGCCACTGCAAAATAGACTCTGATTTGCAATCTTTTTTCTTTACCGCCATAGTGCTTTCTGGGGTTTCAGCTTGTCTTTCAGCCTCTTTTATTTCTCCTTTTTTAATACCATTTTAATTTACCTTCAGGGATATCCTAGTGCTGGAGTTTGGGCAACCACCTGGCTTCCCTCCCTTAGCTCATTGTATCGGGATGCTGGTGTTTGCATCTGCACTTGCGTGCCCCTCAGGAGCCTTCAGGCGTGCCGCATGACTTGGCTTGGGAGGCATCCTCCCTTCTTGCTTTCCTTTGGCGCCGCCCCACGCCGTGAGCCTCCCGGTCCTGTCAGTTGCTCCGGCCCCTCCTCTCCTGCAGTCCAAGGCAGCCACCGACGCGAGCCGCAGCGCTCTCCGTGTCCCCCGCTCGCCTGCCAAATTCGCCCTTACAGTTGCCTCGAGGGTCTGCAAGACGTCCGCGGCACGAACCTCCAGCCGGTGAGTCTTCACAGGGAGCATATGCTTGCTCGATTAGGGTTTGTAGATCCTTCTATATTTCACAATGTATTAGGTAGCAAGGGGCGACCAGCGCGGCCGTCTCAGTCAGGCTCCATCTTGTCTACGAGTCGGGCTCATGTTTAATTGCTTCTTTATTTGTTTATTTAGGTGTTGTATAAGCCCCGATTGTCATATTGTGATAACTTCAGAGGGGCTAGCAAATACACACAATGAGGAAGCAGGGTATGTCATCATTCTGGCTTTAGGTTCCTGGTGGGTTAGTTGATTCTCAGCTCTGCATTCTTCAAACAAGGCAATTGGGCTAGCCTTTACAGAGAATGCATGGGAGGAACTAGCTCCAAGAAGCATAATAGCGCTTCTTGCAGTACATCTCATTTTTAGGTCGAGCATTCGAGACCTCTTGTATATACTTTAGTACATACTTATTATATACTTATATGTGTATGTACTTGTGGGCTCTGGAGATCAGCCCTAGGACTTGCCTGCTTCCGCTTAGGGACTTTTTTTCTGTTCAACTGCCTCTATTTAATTGTCTTGATAGAATACGACCAGCAGAGGTCAGTAAAATACCAGAATTGCTTTCTGCTGAGGGACTTTCCTTTTTTTAAATTTTTCTGGCAACTGCCTCTATTTAACTTTCTTGGTAGAAAACGACCAGCAGAGGTCAGTAAAATACCAGAATCACTTTAGCATTCTCTAGATTCCAGTCCATAGAAATTGCCTTCCACAAGCACCTGTAGGGAATAATATTTTTTTCAAATCTTGTATTTTCAGTGATATGACCACCGAAGGCCATGATTTAATATTAAAAACAGAGCTTTGGACTATACCATTTCCTGCTGAAAGGCAATATTTCTCTCCATGTGTTCCCATACCTGGCGTGTCATGCAGTTTGGTGCTTACTTTCCCTCTATGTTAAAGAACAGTAGATGTTTCAGCACCCAGGCTAATGTGCTGCATAGCTAAATACATGTAAGGTCCCAAACGCGAGACCGATTGCATTGCAAATGCTTGTTTAAATATATTTATTAAGAAATTAACTACTCTTTATTTACTTACATAATAATAATTGTGCTTTAACATTAAAAAATGGAGGCGTCGTTCATAAACTTGGACCACAAGCTGATCACATCGAAACGTCCTCGGATCAAATTGAATCCATTATTTAATGCGTGTGACCTTCATCTTCTAAAAAGTCCCCCACACATAGTTAAAAATCATATCCTATTTCTGGTGCTCAAAGTTACACTTTCTAAAGTTGGTAGCTTAGATGGTCCTACAGCACAACTATCACCTTCACCTTTACCAATCTCAGCTTCTCTGCTGCCATCCCAGCCTCTTGTACCACAACTTTGTGAGTGATTTTGTGTCAGCACATGAGACGTCATTAACGAAAGCCATTTTTTCCATAGTATTAATCAGCTCATCTAAGCTTGATTCTTTCCATGGCTGATTTCCCAAGGCGAGAGATTTTAGCACATAATAATAGCCTATGTTTACATGAGTCAACTTCACTTTTACCATTCCAAAGCACTTCCGAGGCAATAAACTATAACTTTTTTTTTAGTTTACATGCAGCCCAGCGCAATCCGAAGCTTAATTTTGTTGCGATACACTTCCTGACATCATGGACGTCAATCCACCAAAATTCCAAGGGGTCATATTCCCTTTGACCTTCACTCACACATACACATGCTTACACATACACATGCTTACCCATATACACTCACACATACACACACACTGCCTACACACATATTCAGGCATACGCACACACACACTCTGCCTACACATACACACACATTTATACATCCACACACTCTCTCTTACATAAACACACTAAAAACTGCAAGCATGCCAACTCCATACATTTAAAAGCATTTTTAGGTCTCGCCCTGAAAGCCAGCACTTCAGCGCTGGCTCTGGGTGAGACATTTTGTAGTGGGCTTGCAGAAATGCGACCACAACTTTTGGCTGGCCTAGAGCATGCGAGTACGCGCACAGTAACGCGCTTTCTCGCATGCTCCAGGTGCCATATGTCTTTTGTCTCACTTGCTCCTCCCCCTCACCCACCACAGAGCGCTTCTCGGGGCCGCGCGGCCGTGTCACTTTCACGGCCGCGCGTCACTTGCTCTCCCGCTCCTCCCCCCTCCCCCACCACAGAGCGCTTCTCGGGGCCGCGCGGCCGTGTCACTTTCACGGCCACGCGTCACTTGCTCTCCCGCTCCTCCCCCCTCCCCCACCACAGAGCGCGTCTCGCACGGCCGCGCGGCCAATGCTTGTTTTATCAAGCCCCCTACTCTGTTGTTCACCCACCACACATCTCATCCTTTGCTCCCCGCCCCTTCTGTTTATTTTTTTTATTTTCAATCTGTTCTTTTTGTACTTTTAAGAGGGCACGGCAGGTGAAGCTTTCTCTTGGGCTACCCCTTTTTGTAAATGCTCTTTCACTTACTTTTTTTTTTAATGTAGTGCTCCGATATTTGTGACTGTCATCTTGGAATGGTAAATTAAAAAAAACATGAACTAGCAGTCATAGCAGTGAGCTTTGTGATGTAGGCCCTGGTAAAATAGCATTGGTTTCATAACTCGCCTGATACTGATTTACGCTCAGCTGTTCTCTAGTCTCCTGCTGGTAAAACTTCACCTCTGAATAGACACAAAAAAAAACTGTCACTGAAATTGGTAGGATTCTGGGATTCCTCTATCTGTTTGATACTCTGGAAACCTGATTAGTTTGAGATTCAGTACCCTGTGATCCGATGGGAATATATTGGTACCTTCTTATTACTGTCAGCTTCTATTTACCCTCTCCCAAAATCTATCAGCCTTTTCCTGCTTCACTGTCCCCAGTATAATGCTCTGCCTTAAGAGGGGCTAACTGCGGAAGTGGCCTCTTATTTTACCACATGAGAGCGGTAGACAGAACAGATGTTTTTTGTGACCAGCACCAAACGACCTGCGCATGAGAGCGGAACATCAAAGGCACAGCAATGAAAGCAAGAAAATATATTGAATTACCGCTGATCACAAAACATACTTTATAAAACCAAGTGAAGGTCGAAGCCTCCTCGTGAGTGTTGGTTTTCTTTGTAACAGATTGTAATAAATTAAAGGCTCGGCAAGTTAAAGGCAAACTGAGTTGCG
>CAWUFW010003484.1:481518-484018 GCA_963921515.1 Calotriton arnoldi | reverse complement strand
CCTCGAGGCGCTGCTCTCTCTCTCTTTCTCTCTCTCTCTCCCTCTCCCTCTCTGCGGCGTCGAGGCGCTGCTCTCTCTCTCTCTCTCTCTGCGGCCTCTAGGCGCTGCACTCTCTCTCTCTCTCTACGGCCTCTAGGCGCTGCACTCTCTCTCTCTACGGCCTCAAGGCGCTGCACTCTCTCTCTCTCTCTGCGGCCTCTAGGCGCTGCACTCTCTCTCTCTCTCTCTGAGGCCTCTAGGCGCTGCTCTCTCTCTCTATCTCTCTCTCTCTCTGCGGCCTCTAGGCGCTGCACTCACTCTCTCTCTCTCTACGGCCTCTAGGCGCTGCACTCTCTCTCTCTCTCTCTGCGGCCTCTAGGCACATCACTCTCTCTCTCTCTGCGGCCTCTAGGCGCTGCTCTCTCTCTCTTTCTCTCTCTCTGCGGCCTCTAGGCGCTGCACTCTATCTCTCTCTCTCTACGGCCTCTAGGCGCTGCGCAGCCTCTCTCTCTCTCTCTGCGGCCTCTTGGCGCTGCACTCTCTCTCTCTAAGGCCTCTAGGCGCTGGGCTGCACTCTCTCTCTCTCTCTCTCTTCGGCCTCTAGGCGCTGCACTCTCTCTCTCTCTCTTTCTGCGGCCTCTAGGCGCTGCTCGCTCTCTCTCTCTTTCTCTCTCTCTCTCTCTCTGCGGCCTCTAAGCGCTGCACTCTTTCTCTCTCTCTCTGCGGCCTCTAGGCGCTGCTCTCTCTCTCTTCCTCTCTCTCTCTCTCTGCAGCCTCTAGCGCTGCTCTCTCTCTCTTTCTGTCTCTCTCTCTCGCGGCCTCGGCGCTTGCACTCTCTCTCTCTCTGCAGCCTCTAGGTGCTGCTCTCTCTCTCTCTCTCTCTCTCTCTCTCTGCGGCCTCTAGGCGCTGCACTCTCTCTCTCTCTGCGGCCTCTAGGCGCTGCTCCCTCTCTCTCTCTCTCCGACCTCTAGGCGCTGCTCTCTCTCTCTTTCTGCGGCCTCGAGGAGCTGCACTCTCTCTCTCTCTCTGCGGCCTCTAGGCGCTGCTCTCTCTCTCTTTCTCTCTCTCTCTCTGCGGCCTCTAGGCGCTGCACTCTCTCTCTCTCTCTCTCTGCGGCCTCTAGGCGCTGCTCTCTCTGGCCTCTAGGCGCTGCTCTCTCTCTCTTTCTCTCTCTCTCTCTCTGTGGCCTCTAGGCGCTGCACTCTCTCTCTCTCTGCGGCCTCTAGGCACTGCTCTCTCTCTCTCTCCCCGGCCTCTAGGCGCTGCACTCTCTCTCTCCCCGGCCTCTATGCGATGCACTCTCTCTCTCTGCGGCCTCTAGGCGCTGCTCTCTCTCTCTCCCCGGCCTCTAGGCGATGCACTCTCTCTCTCTGCGGCCTCTAGGCGCTGCTCTCTCTCTCTTTCTACCTCTCTCTCTGCAGCCTCTAGGCGCTGCTCTCTCTCTCTTTCTCTCTCTGCGGCCTCGAGGCGCTGCACTCTCTCTCTTTCTTTCTCTCTCTCTGCGGCCTCTAGGCGCTACAATCTCTCTCTCTCCCTCTCTGCGGCCTCGAGGCGCTGCTCTCTCTCTCTTTCTCTCTCTCTCTGGGGCCTCTAGGCGCTGCACTCTCTCTCTGCGGCCTCTAGGCGCTGCACTCTCTCTCTTTCTCTCTGCGGCCTCTAGGCGCTGCACTCTCTCTCTCTCTCTCTGCGGCCTCGAGGCGCTGCTGTCTCTCTCTCTCTCTCTCTCTGCGGCCAATAGGGGCTGCACTCTCTCTCTCTCCCTCTCCCTCTCTGCGGTCTCGAGGCGCTGCTCTCTCTCTCTTTCTCTCTCTCTCTCTCTCCCTCTCTGCGGCCTCGAGGCGCTGCTCTCTCTCTCTTTCTCTCTCTGCGGCCTCTAGGCGCTGCACTCTCTCTCTCTCTCTCCCTCTCTGCGGCCTCGAGGCGCTGCTCTCTCTCTCTCTCTCCCTCTCTCTCTCAGCGGACTCGAGGCGCTGCTCTCTCTCTCTTTCTCTCTCTCTCTGCGGCCTCGAGGCGCTGCTCTCTCTCTCTTTCTCTCTCTCTCTCTCTGCGGCCTATAGGCGCTGCACTCTCTCTCTCTCTCTCTGCGGCCTCTAGGCGCTGCTCTCTCTCTCTTTCTCTCTCTGCAGCCTCTGGGCGCTGCTCTCTCCCTCTTTCTCTCTCTCTCTCTCGCGGCCTCGAGCGCTCGCACTCTCTCTCTTTCTCTCTCTCTCTCCCTCTCTCTCTCTGCGGCCTCTAGGCGCTGCACTCTCTCTCTCTCTCTCTCCCTCTCTGCGGCCTCGAGGCGCTGCTCTCTCTCTCTTTCTCTCTCCCTCTCTGGGGCCTCGAGGCGCTGCACTCTCTCTCTGCGGCTTCTAGGCACTGCACTCTCTCTCTCTCTCTCCCTCTCTGCGGCCTCTAGGCGCTGCACTCTCTTACTCTCTGCGGCCTCTAGGCGCTGCACTCTCTCTCTCTCTCCCTCTCCCTCTCTGCGGCCTCGAGGCGCTGCTGTCTCTCTCTCTCTCTCTGCGGCCTCTAGGCGCT